>DWON01011659.1:0-10061 GCA_018251015.1 Phocides pigmalion okeechobee
TGTCCATGGGCTGCAGTGACCACTTAACATCAGGTGGCCTGCGTGCCCGTTTCTTACTCTTTCGCAATAAAAAAAAATGATGTCTACAAATATAAAAATATAAAAAAATAAAAATTAATAAAAAAAATCTATGTCCTATTTATACCTCTAAGAATATGTGTACAAAGTTTCATAATAATCGGTTCAATAGGTTTTCCGAGAAAACGTAACAAAAAAACTTACATTCACATAATATTAGTAAGGATAAGGATAAAGATGGCCGAGCCCCGTTACATCACTCGTGTTTTAAGCTGAAAAGTTACTACAATCATCTAAATACATAGCTAACCTCACTGTGTAAATGTGTTTTATGTTCATTTAAAAATCTTTAAAAATGTCATTAACAAATATTAGATAAAATGGAGGAAGTGGAGCTGGAGCCATTACGGACCATCTGTAATGAGCTACATGTAGAAATTGCTTTACTTTTTCTTTTACCGTAACCATACAAAATGTTAAATTTCAATGTACATGAATTGTTTTAACAAACAATCTTCATTACAATAATTTTATTTACCGTACATTCTGTGTATAAAATTTCGCTAATAACATTCCTTGATATCAGCACAAAGTGCTCGCGGTTCACTCGGATCATTGTTACAACGAACACAAAGAGACGCTAAAGGGAATATTCCCACATAATAACAAACGCTCAGAAAAATTGGCTGAAGCTACTTTAAAATTCCCGAGACATTGCTAAACAGTCTGCCGCACGGGGATACAAAGCAGATAAATTCGAGAAATATATTTCGGTGCTATTTCGAAATATTAAAATGTTACAAGTAGTTCTTCAAAGAAAATGGTTTAGTGATTTATTTGAAAACATACGTAAAAATTCGTATCTTGTTTCGACTGGCTTGATTTTGAAAGGTAGTACAAACTACACTAGCCTTTTGTATCTGTTTTGATAAAAATATTAGTATTATAGAAAACATAATATGTTATATTTTAGTGATTTATTTGGAAATATACGTAAAAATATATATTTTCGTTCGGCTGATTTCATTTTCAAACGTGACATACATCACAATATTATTTTTATTGTTTTGATGTAGATACTCGTAGCATTATGAAAATATACTATTTTCTGTTGATGTTATTTATTAAATTTTAGTTTTATAATATGTTTTCGGTATCTTAATATATAAAAAGCCTCTAGCAATACGATTCACAAACGGAGTAAATTCTCAAAGCCTTCTCCAATTATAAAAAGAGAAATATATCCACGAGTGAAACATAAAAAGGGTTCTAGCAATATAGTAAGAACTAGGAAATGCCTTGTTGTTTTATGTGTCAACGATCGATATCAGTTTACACCCGTGATCTATTTGGGGGTTCTTATCCTTATGAACGAAAGTGACAACTTACCATCAGGTGACATACTCACTCCCTACTGTGTCTACTATGCTTAATGAGATATTTATAACAACACACAAACAATTTATAACAACATAAACCAGTCTCTCGTTTGATCGACATCGCTAGTGACAAAAGTACTGATACATATCTCGTGCAGAGGATTATGACCGCTTTTCAATACAGGAATGCGAGCAGCGTTCTTGGCACCATGCCGCATGGCCACGGACTCCCTGTACCTTGTTTAAGTTAGGTATTAATTGTTACATGAAGATTAATAAATTATGATATTTTTTCATTGAAATATAATTTTTGTCTTAAATGCAAGCAATGTACCTATACTACTCCATGTCTGTATCCCACAAAAGTGAAAATTAATTCCGTGACGTCATTTTATCCTATATTAAAGTTTGCTCATGACTTCAAGTTTGTATAAATATTCCGTTTCGTATGTAAACGCGGGCTCGAAACAACCACAACAAAATGAATACTTCAGAATTACTCGCTAAAGAAAGTTTCGGGCCGCGCCGCGTGCGACTGCGGCCACGAAACAAAAGCTGTTCACGCGCTGCGTCTTACAGGCTGCGGAGTACGTTCTCCGGCGTGTGGCGTGCGAAGTTCGATGTTCGGCGTGTGAAATGCAGAGTGCGGATTGGGGAGTGCGAAGTGCGGAGTGTAAAGTGCGGAGTGTGGAGTGTGGAGTAAACAGTGCGGAGTGCAGAGTGCGCAATGCAGAGTGCAGCGTGCGGTGTGCGGCATGCGGCGTGTTGCTGGTGTTTCAGTGAACAATTTGAGACATTATTCTGGTATATACGAGGTTTGTTATTGATTTTCATGGAGGGTAGCGCACCCTATCCTCAGGTGGAATGCTGGATCATTTGCTAATTTTTTTCGCAATGAAAAGAAGCAGTTAGGCATTTATTATAATCAGTTTAAAGGTATTCCATCATGTTAGATTTTAAATTATAAAAAATGATTACAACTGTCTGTTACAACGCTCGCGCCTTCACAATCTTTAATAGCAATGCAACGTTAGCACACATTTGCTCGCATCAAGGCGAAGGCTTTCTATTTGTGATCTAAGAAAATATATTGTCACTTCATACAGCTCGAGACATCGACAGTTTTTTGTAACACCAACATTTTTATAACAAAAACTCTTTTCATACTGACATCCATAATTAGTTTGACATAATGTAGACGACATTAGGTGGCAATTTCCTGAAACAGATGCCTAATGTTGTAAGGCTATTTATTATGGAAGAATGTTTCAAGAATATATATGACGTTACGTATTTTAACTTTATATTATAAATATATACCATTATACATTGTGGTGGCGGATTGTTGCAAAGTAATTTTAATAACAACTTAATAGCATGGATTTCCGCAAAGTAACGCCTGATACTATTAACTACTTTATATTATAATTTAATTTTCATAGTTATACGAAGGTTTTTGATTATTTTTTTAAGAAGGGTAGTGTGCAATATGTGACATAATGTAGTAATAGTAAAAAAATCAATGTCCATTAATGTTAATTAGCATTAATTACTTTAACAAATATATGACAAATTGATATCATTAACAAGCTTTTATTAGCTTGGGTTGTATCTACTTGTGTGTGTATGTATATATGTAACGAATTATTTGAGCTTAATTTTCATCGATTTCCAGATGTCTGATTAATTTGAAACTTAACTCACGTATCAAGGACCGATGTCAATGCAATAGTATGAAAAAAAAAATGAAAAATAAGTAATACTTAAAAAAACTAAAAAACACGCTTTTATAAAAAATAAACTACAAACAAAGTATAAATAAGAAAAAAATGCGATGTAAAAAAGCGTGGGATGCCTGGTATCAATAGATTACGGAAATAACACCTGTGTTTTTTTAACTATTATTTATTTTTTACTTTTAATTATATGTTTAGTATATGAATAACGCTACCATTTTGTAAGAAAGACTGCCGCACCCTTCAGCCGCAAACGCCGCATGCCGCAGCGCGTACCAAACTTCGCAATAACTTCAGAGTTTCGTTTCGCCATCGATATCCTTTCGAAACATCGGTAGAATTTTTATTGTCCTCCGATTTATTATTTCGCCGACGCTCCGGGGGCTGTGACGGATTAGCAGAGATAAACGTTTGTCGCGATCGGAACCAGTGTAAGAAATTTTGAAATATGACTTATAGTTTGTGGTACAAGTTTCTACATGTCATCTTGAAGATCTATTGCCTTGGCATTGTATTATAGTCGCCAGTGAAAGTATATATGTTTTGTTGTAGGATTCTAAGCTTTTACGCGGGGTACGGGATTACTAACAGGCTCTGGTTTCTGTTTCTTAAACTTAAGTGCATATTAAAAATAAATTATCTCTTACGTTAATAGTAAAAAAGGAGGAGTAGTAGAGGAGGAATATCTGGAAGATTATAAAACTGTTCCGCTCGGGAAGTACTACCACCGCCCTCATAATCTGCTGTAAACCAGTTTTTATGTTTCGGTTGTGACAAAATCTGCAGTTTTCAGTTATCAAATCATCTGTTCTGAACAAATTTTAATTGATCTTACAGTGTCTAGTAAATGTTTGTACTATTAACTGAAATTGCTTAGCTTAACAGCAATCGTTTCAATTTATACATAATTTGAACCAGAACCAACTTAATCTTTAAGTCCTGTCCAACATGACTGATTAATCGTTCATCCTCAACAGATGTTTGTTAAGCTAGCAGAATCTATTCGTTTTAATAATTGAAAGTCCTTAATGCAGTAATCATTAAACTTTTTATATTGTCCTAAAAACAACATAAACTTTAAGCTATGTCCAACATAATTAATCGTCCAACCTCAACTGATGTTTGTTAAGCCAGCAGATTCCGTATGTATTAAAAAACGACAGTCATTGGTGTAGTAATAATTTTAATATATACATATATATAAACTGAACAAGAACCAGGTTAATCTTTAAGCTCTGTCCAACATAATTAATCATCCACCCTCAACAAATGTTTGTTGAACCAGCAATGTTCGTTCGTATTAATAACCAAAAGTATTTATCATATAAGCAATCGCCTTAATTTATATAAAGTCTGAATAAAAACCACCTTAATTTTTAATGCCTGTCCAACATAATTAAGACTAATCTCAGTATGCAATCTACACACAAGATCGCAATACTCGTACGTTTTAGGTCAGAGTTGCTCGCCTCGACGACGCCCGAACGCAAACTGTCGAAAGCTAAGCTATCAAAGTACCCAACTTTGAACTGCACAAGATTAGTTTGTGTATCGGTCGATTCAAAGGACCGCTATTTGGGTGCAGAGGTGATAGAAGCAATTGGGGTGAGGTGGACCGTTTGAGCGTAATGGGGTGACAGTTATAAGACGATATTTTACCTCTTTGGTTATTCCCGGTCTGTCCCTGCGACTTCTCGTGTTATAATATAAGTAGCTTAAATTACGCTTCATAATATCAGCTCTCAGCCATACAATAACCACAACGACAACAATAACAACAACATGATAAGTGGTAGAACTATTATTTTAAAATTACAGCATTCCTTATGTTTCGGTTAGAGAGGTGCGGTTGCTAGCTACACTTTGAAGCGAGGCGACTGTCTTAGTCCTCAGTAGAAGCAACGTTTCTACGTTCGATCTCAGATAGGAATTTAATCGTATTTGCAGTATTTGTAGAACGTGAATGTCTATCGGCTATGACTATTTAACATTAGGTGGTTTTGCATTCTCGTTTGCTACTCTTCTCTCACAAAAAAAACTATACAAACAACAAAAAAGAAGAAATAGACTGATAGACAGACCAATAATATGTCTATCAGTGTGTTTAGGTTAAAAATATGTTCAGTCCTAGTTGGGTGTCAGTGATGTTCGCGACTACTTAGGATCAGTTTTTCCATTTCCTTGAACTGGTTGCACATTAATATTTCTTTATAGTATTCATAATCTTTACACACCGAGTGGTATGAGATGGTAGCTCACGAGATGGCTCACACGCAAGTTCTTTGCTAATCTAAAGTATATAATAAAAATAAAAAAAATATTATCGTCTGAGTATAGCCAAATGGGTATATACTAACATAACGTACAATATACTGAATATTTACAATTTTGTAACACAACTTTTAGTTTCAACATCTAGTTTCATTACCCGGCCAGTGCTCACTCAATCACCAGCGGGAATGTCGGCCGCCAGAACAATAAGCGTTGCAGTTGAGCTGCAAAACTGAAATAATAATAAAAACGCTCTTAAATTTAGCTGAGTAATGCTGCAGGCAACTGCAACTAACTGAGAGAAGTAAACGCTTTTGTTTACTTTTTAGTGAAGAATAAAAACAGTTCTGGAATAGTGGTCTTTATTTTATGGTAGAAATATTTACGAGTACAATGGTAGGAATATTGTTGATAGATTTTCGGATTTTGTTTTTTAAAAATCGATTATTATGTAAATAATAAAAATCGACGAATGGCGAAAGCGCTCGGTACGAAAATGTTGAGTTAAACCGAAGAGTTAACATTAACTAAACATCGTAACGTTACCTTTCCTTGCATCTCCCTTATTACCGTATCAGTGGTTACTTTCCTCAATATTATATTATTATTCATATAGTACATATATCAACAATAATCTTTTACAACTTTGGTATTATTTTTTATTTATATTCAACGTGACTAATAAACAATGTAATAATATTTTTATGAATGAATATGATCAAAAAAAAGTATACACAAAAATTCAGTATAATAAAAGATGCCTTTCGTCTATCACATTTTACACACAAAAAAATACGATAAAATAATCTTGCGTTTCGGCTGGAGATTTATTCGCTCCACTTTTAAGGCAACCATCTTAATCCTCAGAAGAAGCAACGCATCTACGTATGACCGCAGATAACTGTTCAGGTTGGATATGGATTCCAAAAGGCTACAGCGACCATTTAACTAAATACACTGTTTATTAACAACAATAATAATTACGAATCTAACTTGGAATTCCTTAAAGCGAATGATAATAGTTTCAAAAACTAAGTTATACGTGAAACAGCATCCACGGACTTCTTTTTTTCGTCCTATTAAATTAATTTATAACATAATGAACACAGTCCAATTATGATGGCCATTTCACACGTGTCTGATGTTAGACGTGCTGCCATTAACCGAGGATCAAAGAATTGGCCGACCCTTACACCGCAGCGTGACGCTAATAATGCTTGTAACAATAAATAATCTGTTTGAATTTATTTTGAGACGTTACGTAATATTGGTTAAGAAAAATTGACACAAGGAATTTTCGAACATTATTAATTTATCTTATCGGAGACTGTATTTTTCCTTCGGATTCACTCACGCAGAAATCAAAATAAAGCGGTTTTCATTAATAGACAGAATGATTTAAGGGGAAGGTTTATTTTTTATGTGAGAAGACTAGAAAACGAGCATGCAAACCACCTGATGATAAGTAGTCGCAGCGCATAGACATCTACATATGTACAAGCACAAACATGACTGAAATTCTATCCGAGTTCGAATATAGATGCGTTGCTACTTCTGATGACTAAGATGATCGCCTCGCTTCAAAGTGTAGCCGGCAACCGCACCTCTTGAACCGAAACACAATAATGCTTTACGGCGGATTATGAGGTCGGTGGTGGTACCTCCCCGGTCAAACTATAGTTTTCCCGACTTTCAAGAATTGTATAAGAATGAATTTGACAGTGAAAAATAACATGTCCTTTTACCGAAAATTAATATGCTTTACGGCGGATTATGAAGGCCGGCGGTGGTACGCCCCGGTCGAACTGTAGTTCTTCCACCTTAGAAAAACAAAATATATGCATAATACATGCATGTCATGTCGTATTTGCAACCGTAAGAAGCCGGAGTAGGTCGCCAGTAAATAAATAAATAATAATCTTAGAAATGCTAATTTCTTCAGTACACTATATAAAGAACCTATCTGCAAAATTTCAAAACATCAATAAACAACTCCGTCTGTACGTTCCTCCCAGTCAGCTAGTCACCTTACTCTTTTATTATAGATGAGTAGATCTCAGTCAACCGATCCAACATTTATTCAGGGAAGCACTATTCGGAAATCCAATAAAATCCAACAATACGAAACTATTTTGTCCATAAACGATTCTGATTCAAAACGTTGTAAAACTCCCAACAATGCACACATCGGCTATGAAAGGAACGACGTTTTAAAGAGGAAAGTGGTGAACAAAAGCTTCCCGAAAACGATTATTTTGCAAAAGGCTGTAAGCCACCGTGTTGTTTCATTTCATACAACATATCACCGACGACTGGAGGGTCTACGGCTGACGGTATAAGAATGAAAATTGGTTAAATAAACGCTGTAGGAAGCTAAACCCATATTTCGTACATATAAATAAAATTGAAGTGTCTGCCTGTCATCAATACAATAACTTTTAAGTGAGTGAACATAAGTATACTCTCACATCCGGTACATATCACAATAACGGTTTTGAAAGATGGGAGAACTATAGTTATAATACAGTCCTCAGGAGTAGCAACGTGTCGACGTTCTAGCTCAGATAGGATTTCAATCGTGTTTGGGGTTGTACGGGGATGTCTATGGGCTGACTGACTACTTAACGTCAGGTGGTTTGCATGCTCGTTTGCTAGTCTTCTCATATTAAAACACAAAAGATTTTTAACATTTTTGCATGTCAGTCTGTCTGTTTCTTTAAGATTATCTCTGGAATGGCTGAAAGTATTTCAACGTTACTTTAATTAGCAGATCGCTGACGTTAAAGATTATATCAAAAAGTAGCCTATTTTACATTAAATACCAAAGGCTGGATAGGTTTTTATGGAACTTTCTCTGACAGACAAAGTAGCTGACGCTACTTTTATTTAAAAATACGCGAAAGGAGCAACGGGCACAGCTTGTATTAAATAGAAATGATGCGTCATGAGTTTTGTTTCCTCTTGTTAAAGCGATAGGGGAGGGTATTGAGTTATTTCCGATACAGAGTTACGGTGACTGGAGCTTTCAGTGGGTATGCAACCTTCATAAATTACTTAACAAAGCTGTTAACCTGTTCGCTGAGATATCGTTAATATTTCAAAATATTATTTTTTACAAAAATCTTTTTAAATTACAGTTCTTATAACAATTACAACATAATATACATGTTAGTTGCAAAAATAAAACCTAAACGAATTATAATAAAAGCTTAACCTAAACAATCTTAAGGAAGTCTATAACCCATGCGGCGTGGTGCGAAGAACGCCACCCGCTTTCCCGTGGTGAATAACGATCGGAATTCTTTGCGTGAGATATAAACCAGCTATCTTGTCACCGACAGTATTAAACGTAGGACTAATGGTTTATTTCGATTTTTGATAAACTTCATTGATTTATAAGATGTATCGTTTCTCAGAAGTGTCAGCGAAATAAATGGACTACTTCAAGTAATATTTGAAATCATTAAAAGACTTCACAAAATACGTACATAGTTTTAAATACAACTGTGGAGGTACCACCCCTATCATTCTAATCCTGATCTTGTGTTTCAATTGGAAAAATGCGGTCCCTGCAATCCAGTCATCTCTGTCCTAGAAGTAGCAACGCATGTATGTTCGACGTCAAGAAGGGCATAAGTCCTGTTAAAAGTTGACCGTGACCTGCACACGTTTATGTTACTTGTCCAACATACAAAATATATATTCCCTGGTAAATTACTTGTTCATTTATGTTTTTAAACTAATGAAACTTCTATACTGGAGCAGATGAATGATTTTAAAAGCGCAAAACACTAAACCCGTAATCAAAATACATAATGAAGCAACTTCGGGCGTCGTTGAGAATTGGTGGCTAATTTCCATGTGCTTTTATTTCGAAAGGTATGATTATCTGAGTGTATTTTGTATACTACAGTGGTAGTGTAATACAAATTGCTTGTAAGTAGTTGTTAAACAATTTTTTGGCAAGTATTGGTATATATGTATATATAGATATACATATATAAGGTATAAGGGTATATATATATAAGGGTATATAAAGGGTAGGCATGGTAGGTGGTTCCAATTTTTCGTACTTATATTCTAACAATATTCATTCGGGTATGGTGGAGTATGCTCGAGGTCTCCGCAGTGGTACGTGAAAGCAGGCAAATATAAAAAAAAATGGTCGGCCACATGTAATGAGAGAAACACAAGATATTACGGAATGCATTGGCTACACGTCAGTGACTTTTAAATATTTGCCTTCAACTTATAAAAGTTACACTGAAAGCTTCCCAAAATAAACATTGAACGTATAAAATATTCTTCAAATGTGACTTCTAGTTCATAGCCATTTTTACTAATATAATAAAGAGGATTTTTTTGTATGTTTGTTTGTAATAAGCTCCGAAAATATTGGACTGATTTTAATCCTTTTTTCACTAGTAGCAAGCTACGTTATCAGGAAGTAACATGGACTATAATTTATCTCGTTTGTCTGTGCGTTTGTGCGCGCTAATGTCAAAAACCGCTTAACTGATTGAAATGCGGTTTTCACTATTGTATTGCCGTCAACTTCACTTTATAAACTACTCAAAACAAAAATAGGGCCCACCCCACGATAATCTACAAATTTGTTTACAAATATTTTGCACGGTTATCGTAACATGATTCAAGC
>DWON01011660.1:0-10061 GCA_018251015.1 Phocides pigmalion okeechobee
GGTCGTGTTTGTGGTTGTACATGGATGTCTATGGGCTGCGACTACTTAACATCAGGTGGTTTGCATGTTCGTTTGCTTCTCTTTTCACATAAAAAAAACTTTATTTTATTATTATAAATAATTTAAAACAAAGTCCCCCGTCGCGTCTGGCTGTCTGTCTGTTCGTGATAAATTCAAAAAGAACTGGACGTATTTTCTCACAGTTTTCAACAACAGGTACAGTGATTCCTGAGGAAGGTTTTAGTGCATATAATTTATGTTTTTATCGTAAATTAGGCGAGAAATTAAATAGTTAAATTCAATATAGTAATGTAGTCGTCGTTTGAAATACATGGTTTTAATTGTTAGTTTTTGCAAATAGGTAATGACTGAAAGCAAGTATGAAAGGAAAATAATATACGTATATATCTAATATACGTAAACTCTACTACCCGAGCAATGCTGGGCCGGGTCGCCAGTTTTAATATATAGAAGTTTGTAAGAAATTGATCTATACTCAAATAAAATACTATTTTTCTCAACATACAAACAAGCAGACGAATTATTTACATCGGCTTCATATATGAAGAGTGCACGATAACGTGGTACGAACATTAGTATGTAAAGTGACGAAAGTAATCATAATTAGTTAAAATTATTAAGCATTTTTGACCCAAACCCTGATAGCGGGTCCCTCGTGTGTTCTCGTACAAAGTAAAATAAATGGTATTTTGTGGTCTTGTGTGATATGTTCAGGTAATATCGATTTTAGGGGAACTACCGAAATCGAAGATAATTCTAATTTTGGTATATTAAATTTTATAATCATAAAACTAACTGTTCACGGATTCCATTACGAAGCTTCAAAAGGAATTTGAAACATTTAACATACAATAAATAACAAATAAATAGAATGTATGTTTTTAATGTAATATCATTGCGGAATTTCTATATTTTACTAAATAACAACGATATTTCGAACCGGTTGGATGGCTCGTGGTCACGGCGGAACTGTGGTAGCGGGGAGGAATCCGTTTACAGACGCTAGTGATAGATTAATCTATCTAACTTACGTCTAATTTGTTTTTCGTTTTAGCGTTCTGTATCACGACGCAACGTTCACTGTATCTTTACGCACTGAACTTTGCACTATTTGTTAATTATATAAAATAATCACTAAGAATTAGAACGCGGAAGAAGGAAACGTGTGACTACTATAAAGAAGACGAGCAAACTCTTTGAACATTGCTAGGGATAACCCTACACTCTCGTTTTCTATGTACTTTCCTATACTCGTTTCCATAATTAGTCTAGAATACTTTTCCATATACATAAGACTTACGTTACTAAAATGTACTTACCCTACATGAAATTAATAATTAAAATCTTCAAAATATTTTTTATTCAAAGTACATTCTTTACTGAACGCTTTTCAACTTAAAAAAATATTTTTTTTATGTGAGAAGAGTAGCAAATGACCATACAAACCACTTGATTTTAAGTAATCGTAGAGTACAATCAGGTACAAGCACAAACACGACCGAAGTCCTATCTGAGCTCGAACGTAGATAAGTTGCTACTCCCGAGGACTAAGATGGCTGCCTCGCTTGAAAGTGTCTTCGGTAGTTAGTCCTATGGCACAGATTTTAACATGAAAGGGCAAAAATGTATATCGCATCGCATATAATTTCGGCCTTACATGAAAACCTGCAAGTCATAAATTAATAGAACCTAAGCATGATCATCAATCAAGGTTGGGTTTCGAGTAAGAAAGGAGAAAATTCTATCCTCCAAGGCCACAGAAATTCATTAAATTTTAGTAAGACCACAGAACGAAAATCAATATTTCATCATTTTTGTAACTTTAGTATAACAATGAACGTTAGAACTTATTATAATAAAAGTCTATTAAGTGCATGACCATGAAAATGATGCTAAAAAGCTCGCCGCTTTTCGCGCCGAATAGAAATTGCAGTTCTCTTTGCGACGTATACACCAGCCTTTACGTCACCAGCGTCGTCAAGCAAACGTGGGAATTATTGTTTGAATATTTTTTTGTCCCTAGGACCCCACGGACCAGAGGTTTCAAAGCCAAGTGGATAAATACGTAATTACTGTTAAGTGAAATATGTTTGCGTTGCTTGGCTTCTTCTGCAGCCTCCTCTATGGCTCTACGTTATTTATTTTATTCTGTTTCAAACTCTTTTCTTACGTGTGGAAATTCATCGTGGGTCCCTGGGTCTATGTCCCTTGAGAGATATGAAAATAACTATTCCGGACTCCTTTCTACTAAAATTGGGCGACATTTCTCAGAATGCTGGGGGTTTCGGATTGGGGATTAGGGGGTCGGAATCACGGATGCGTTTTCGCATGGCGCTGTCCGTTTTGGGTTTTTCATTAGATTTAAGTAGATTAGATGTTTAAGATGAACGAGATCTTGTAGATGAATCTTCTCCATCCCATCTTCTTTGCGAGGTTTACTCGAGGCCTTTCCGATAAGGCTTCCGTCCAGGTCTTGTTCCGTGTTTTCCATTTAGTTATTAACATTAGATAGATAGTAAATTTGCTATATCTGTCCTTTAAAAAGTATTTAGTATATGTAAGTTACATTAATTTTAAAAGTTCGTTGTTTAATTAATTGGTAAGTACGACAATTCCCTCGGGATCCTAGTGTGTGGTCGTAGGGAAGGAAGGGCCGCGTATAGGAAGGAAGAACCAATATGGTTGCGGTACAAGCTGGTTTGATCGCGTATGTACAACGCGGACGGTGAGTCAACACGTTATTAACTCATCGTTTTTATGAACTTTGAAGTAGGAAATGACCATGGACTCCACTTCACGGTAAGTGGTCACTGCTGCCCATGAATATCTGTAACTAATTCTGTGCAGAAGAGGAGTCTTGCTCTTGTCCTGTAGCATTCTGTAAGATATCGATTTTATAGGATAATAAATTGTCGTTATCTTAAAAACGGATTATACATTCAGATTAGATTTTTTATTAAAAATGTTTAATGTCATTTTTATATTATACTTTCGTATTTGTCGGAGGCTCTGTTGGCGACAAAAACAACTTACAAATGTACTGTCTTAAACGTATCTCGACCATTACACCATGTAAAAGGATGATGCAGTATGTTCAACGCCTCCCCTAGTTGTCGATGATGACAATAACCGACCATCAGATGATCTGCACTTTCTGTTATATCTGGCTAAAGTATCCCCTTTTGCCCACCTCAGTCCTTCTTCCGCACACTCAGCATATCCCAAGCCACCTGCCTAATTAACCACTCACCCCTCTCAGTCTCATACCATCTTCCACACCGAACGTTCGATCTTTCGTGTTATTTTAATAATTAAAAGGAAATTTTTTCCCGTGACTCACGCAGTTCAATTGCTATTTCGACACGTTTTACTTTGTAACGGGTACACACGATTAACGATCTTTGGAACCAGTTTTATGGCCCGTGATCACGGCTAAATAGCAGATCGGAATCTGTTGATAGGCGCTCGTGGTATATTGATCTATTTACCTTACATCAAGTTCGTCGTTTTTCATTCCATATCACTAGACAAACTATCATCTTTCCGCATTAAACTTTTCCAAGATGTAAATGATTGAGCAAGATTGTTCGTCTTCTCTATATATTAAAATATATTGATTCCGAGTACCGCTATTGCATCGTCCTCTATCGGAATCCATTTGTAGGTGAAAGGCAACCGGCTGCTATCCAAGTATTCTCAGAACATGTACGGAATATTATCTTTAGATAATATTTTTCCTTTTAATTTCGGCCATCAATGCTATTTACAAGATCGTAAAGTCTACACGGTTCGACAGGGGAAGTACCACAGCCGTACCCATTCCTCGTGCGAAGCTCACTTGCTTTTCCATAGAAAGGTGTGGTTGCTGGCTCAGGAATGAGGCGACCTAAACCACAGAAGTGGAAACGCATCTGTGATCGACTTCCAGTGGCTCCTTGTTCTTTATACAGTCGGTTTCACATGAAGGTGGACGGCGGTAATCACTTACATCAAATTGCGCAACAGTTTTGTGGCTTAAATTTGTGGCCTGTTATTGACATATAAAATATGATTTAATTAAATTTTGTAACAAATACTGATATTTTCAACAAACAAATATTCTTGAACTCTCTATCGACACCCAAGTTTTACCACTAGGCTATCTGCCTAATTTTAAACTTAGCTTATAAATGAATTAATACTCTAGAACTCTCTGTGAACATCAAAATTTTACCACTAGGCTATCTGCGTAATCATAAACTAAGCTTGTCAACAAATTATACTCTTGGACACTCTCTGAACACCAGATTTTTCCGTTAGGCTATCGCCTAATTATAAACTTAGCTTGTCAAGAAATTAATATTCTTTGACTCTCTGTAAACACCAAAATTTTACCACTAAGCTATCCACGTAATCGTAAATTCTATACAAATTACAACCCCACGAAGGGTTGATATTAAATCTATTCGCGGTTGTGTGTGGAATATTATATGATAGAATGTGAGGAATGTTATTATATCAAAGGAATGTCTTTGCTGTTAATTCCATCATCTGTTTGATGTGAGATTCTAATGAAAATGTTCTCTATGAAAAATCATTGTTTGTAATTAATTAATTACTAGAATGAATTTTAAAATATCAAAATATTTGTTTCAGGTTATTACGGCTGAAAGGCAAAAAAAAACTTTCTACACTCGTAAGTCCCATACTAGGATTCAGTCTGTCCTGGGTTTCATGGATGGACAAAGACGAGTACACAAACACCCAGACTCAATAGAAATCTAAATTCGACATTCATATCTCTGCTTTGTTAGGAATCACTGCAACCCTCTACGCGTCATACCGCTAGGGTTACCACCGCATGAATCTTTTATAATAATATGTGACAATTTTACTTTGAGGGGAGAGGTACCACAGCCGCCCTCATAATCAGCCGTGAATTTATATGTTTTCAACATTAACATGTCCAATCATACACAAGACTAAAGTCGCGCCTGACTCTGTGCACAATTCCGTGGCTACTCCTGACAACTGACACAGTCGCCTCGCTTGTAAGTGTAACCAGCAACCGCACCTCTCCAATCGGAGTTCAAGAACTACTTTACGGTGGTACCTCCGCTATCAACCAGTTATCCTCCCATCTTGTAAAATACGCTTCTAACATAAAACAACAATGTATTGTATATATAAATATAGTTATGCTAATTTATTACTTACTTGTTATAAAGACGGTCTTTGTGTCCTGTGGCCGTCCACGTCGCTGCATGATAATGAGTCTGTTTTAATTAAATTCAATTCCCATAATTAAACAAATGTCGTTTAAGGAAAATACAATACTTCCCGCTAACTCTGTACTTTGTTTTGTCGGACACTTCATAGGACTAGTAGCTGAATTGACACGGTTCCGGGTTTGATCTTTGGTCAAGTAGACGTTTGCAATTTAAGGTTCAAACGCAATCCGGCTTATAGTGAGAGTTTTATTATATACCGGGTACTGACGATTAACGATTTGATTGCCAGTATTTTGAACCAGTTGTGTGGCTCGTGATCACGGCTAAATTGCGATCGCGGGGGAAAATTGACAGATGCTAATGGTAGATTAATCTATCTAACCTAGGTCTAGTTCGTTTTTCATTTTCGGGTTCCGTATGAGTTCCGAACCTTGCACTATTTGTGGTTTACATTAATATTTAGTTTAAAATCATTTATTATAAGAAGTCACTGCGGCCTATGGACATCTGCAACATACTCCATTTAGAACAGAAAGTTAAGCGATCAATACTGTCTGTTGACATCTGTAAAAGTCTAGTTTAGTCTAGTCTAGTTTTGTTTCGGTGGAAATTTGTGGATGCCGCTTACTCTTATAAGCGATCTGACTATCTAAGTCTTTAAGAGTAGCAACGCATCTACCTATGACATCAGATATGGCGTCAAAATTATTTGAGGTTGTTTAAGGCTGCTTGCTAATATATTACTCTCTAGCTCCAGATTACGTAGATGGTAGCCTCGTATCTTAGAGACGGCTCCACACCTTTTCCCCGACACAAGAATTGTTATACATTGGAAATAAGTGCGACAAAGGTACCTCCCCGATAAAAGCGTAGAGCTTTTGCCAACTGATTAAACGTACGCGGGCCCTAAAATAAGTAGCCGTTGCAAGACAACAAAATAATATTTATAAATAAAGAAAATCAATAATTAAATAAATAAAAACTTTGGTAAAAATATATATTTTTTTGTAAGTTAAATACACAGATTATAAATATAAGACAAATAATAAACAACATATAAGAGCGTTATGCTGCCAGTGTCATATAAGTCAGTTTTACCGCCTAGACGCGCCAAAAGTTCTACGCCTAAATTAACGGACGAAATCTAAATAATGTCGGTTACATTTTAAAATAGTCTCCCGGTTCACGCGAGATTCCGTTCGAATTTAAAACTCTGTCACGAATGCATTCGAAACAACGATACTAGTAGTTGACTCACCGGCGTCAAATGCGCTGTTTTCCCGCGCAAAGTCCGTTTACCAACCCACACATACGCTACAGGTAAGCGAAACACAACTCTAAAGTGAAAGTAATAAAGTTCATTTTAAACCAGCACGAGTTCGCGGACCGCAAACATGTCTGCAGCTTTATAAATAGTGCATGCGTTCCGCGAACCGGCTGCGTTCATTTTCCTCTTCGAAGGAATGCGACTTGACGTCACAAACGAACGCACCTTGCTAACCCACTATTTTGAAAAGCAACAACGATATATCGATCGTAAAGCAATGCATTACCTTCGCAATTTGACGTCCGTGTTCTTCGAATAACGCTGCTAGCCTACTATTTTGAAAAGCAGCAACGATGTATTGATTGCAAAGCAATGCATCACCTTCGCAATTTGTCTTCCATGTTCCTTGTATAACCGGCCCGATTGAAAGGTATGCTCGTTATTGAATTTAACGAGTCCTACTGGGTGTATTTAATTCGTTTGATTTGCCCCCGCTCTGTGGGATAACGGTACGTTAGCTGTTTTGAACGTTGATAGATATGCTATCTTATTTGCATTCTATTTCTAGAAAATGAGCCATTTTATTGTTGTACCTGGAATTCTCTATCGAGGTGTGCTTTATTGAATCTTTGCGTAAATACTTTGTTGTGTTTGACGTAATAATCTACTCGTTGTGCGAGATTAAGGTGAGTACTGACTGGGAAACTTTACATGTAACGCTGGCGTTCACTAGCGGAATATGTTTAGAAAACTGCTGTAAAACGTAAAGAAATATGTAACTTAGCAAATGTTAATTAAAAATACGGTTATTTTAACCTTTTTTTTTTAATCATTGCTCCGTCCTTTTTTATTTGAGAAGAGTAGCAAACGAGCGTGCAATCCACCTGATGTTAATTAGTCGCTGCCCATAGACACCCACGTACAACTACAAACACGACTAAAATCCTACCTGAGCTCGAACGTAGATACGTTGCTACTCTTGAAGACTAATATGCTTCAAAGTGTAACCGGCAACCCAACCTCTCCAACCGAAACAGAAGCAATTGCAGCGGATTATGAGGGTAGTGATGGCACCTCCCTGGTCGAACTATAGTTTGATCAGATAGCTGTGAACTGTCGTAAGATATTGATTCATTTAAAGCTACATATTGTCTTGCTAAGTCTGGATTACTAAACTGATGACTCATAGGATGCAGTGAGGCAAGTCTTGCAAATTATGCCAAGCCTACGCACAGACGGAGTAATCTAATAGACTCCTATAATAAAGGTGGTGGGACCTATACGTTTCGACCGGGGAAGTATCACCGACATACCTATCACTAGTGCAACTTACTTACGTTTCAATAGAAGGGTTTAGTTATCGGCTCACTTACAAATGAGGCGACCACCTTAGCAGTGAAGACTGGTAATGATCTGTGATCGACTTCAAGTGGGACTCTTGTTCTATATGAAGTTGGTTACAGATGTCCATTGGCAGCGCTAAACTTACCATCAGATAGATCACATGTTCGTTTGCGTCTTGAAAATGTGAATTATTAAAAAAATGTAAATTGTTTAAATGTTACTTCCTCACTCACTCATAATCTGCCGAAAACCTTTAAGTCCCGTTTGAAATTGGTCGTAGATGTTTCTGGTCTGCAGAGATCGAGATTTCTCGCTCGTTTACTATTTTAAAAGAAAACTCAATTCTATTTTAACTTGGCTCAAATACAAAAGTTCGTTTCTATTTAACCTTAGGGGTGATGTTCAGTCAAATTTTAAGGTAACTAAACTGAAAATTAACCTCCTAAAGTGTTTTCCGAATCGGTTAATAGATGAAGAAGTTATACGGGAACAAACATAAAAATTAGAACTAACAAGCTCTTACTTATTTGGAACTTGTATTATGATGTGTCATTGTTGTGAAAAGCTCGGATGGAGTCTATATTCTTAACCTGTCTACGGGCCTACGCCAATTTGTAAGTATTGTAGGTTGATGAATGAAATTATATTAGTTGTTCGTACTCAAAATTCTACATAAAATTAAAGAAATTATTAAGTTTAATAGTTTTAAGATATGATCCAGACATTATTTCTAACGTATATAGTATTTTCATTATTATTTCCAGTCATATAATCTATATACGATAGAAACGTATTTCACACAAAAATATTAATATGTAATATATATATATAGAGCCATTTAAAGTTTTCAAATTCAGTTCTTGTATAATTGCTCTGTAATTTTAAAACTGTGTTATACACTGTTACAAAGATATTTTTATTCTGCTTTTAATGGTTGATTCGGATATGTGACCGACAAAATTAGAATTTTTACAATAAAAAGGATTTTGAATATTTTTGATTTGTGGCCCTTTTGTTTTAAAGTAGCGATATATATACACACAAAGAAACATTCGAAACATATCATTCCTCTAAGCGCTACCTACAGGCTTGCACGAGACAAAGAGATGTTTTTAATCTGTTGTTTTTAGTTTTAAACTATTTTAGTTACTTAACAAATAACTTTGAACTGCTTTTACCAAATGGTTACCAGTTAAAATAGAAAGTTAACTGACGTTAAGACAAATCATTCGTCAAACAATGGCCGGCCATGTGAAACTCAGAACGAACGCCACATAAATATATGTATTTCAAAATCATTTGTCTCCTTAACTGTAAGTCGTAAAGTAACAAATGGTCGATAATTAGCGGTCGTTTTAAAAAGTACCCACGTTCCATTGTTGAACTTTCCTCTTTCGCATTCGTTACTGCGTTGTGTATCGCATGCGATAATAAGTCGTACGGTTTGAGAATATGTGTCTTTATAGGTTACATGTGCAACGATGTCCGTTTGTTTATAAGTTTGTCTGTCTATAAAACAAATTCAACTATGTTAATCTACCTCTGTTAATCTAAGTGCCTACTAACCAACTATGTTAATCTAAGTGCCTGTAACTCTGGTCTGGTTATGATTCTATGTCCACTATTTCTTTATTAGTTTGTGTCTATAAATTAATAATAATAATAAGATATGATGATACTAAACGATATTTTTTGAAAATACATAAATATGTTAGCTGTAGTTCACCTGTAATTGTAATGTTACGGCGGGTTATTTCGTGGTGCTGCCCCGGGCGAGCTCTACAGGCTCTACCACCATTAAATTATTAAATTATTAAATTATTTCTTATTGATATAATTTTATTATTGACGTAAAAATTAGTATTATCTTATCCAAGTATGGTGTATTGGCAAATACACCGGTAGCGGAAAACCACAAAATTACTGTTTTTGATACAAAAACCCCCATGACATTAATTATATATTTATTATGTCGAGTGGTACCTCGGACAGAAACCATCTTAGACTTCTCCTGGATGGAGAAGGGATAAAAGAATGGAATCCAGGCCACTGTTGGAGATTTTGTTTGTTAGAAGAATATCAATCGACGCAAGGTTCATTAGTAGATAATACTTTGACACTTTTTGAAAAATTGTTTTTTTTTTATATAATGAAAAAGTAAGAAACGGGCATGCAGGCCACCTGATGTTAAGTGGTCACTCCAGCCCATGGACAACCAC
>DWON01011661.1:0-10061 GCA_018251015.1 Phocides pigmalion okeechobee
TCTGTTCTATTTGAGATTGGACGTGGTTGTCCATGGGCTGCAGTGACCACTTAACATCATGTGGCCTGCATGCCCGTAAAAATATACAAACATAAAAGAAAAGGAATAATTATAATCCAAAATTGTCAGTATTTATTGATTTGGCGAATCAAACTAATCAAATCAAAATGGTCCTATAGAAAATAATGTATACTCCACACCTTAAAAGAAAGTTAATATTTCGTCCGTCATTTCATAACAAGCGGTAGATATGATTTAAAATTTAAAATGTCTTTCGAGATGGACAGAAGCATAAGTAGTAATCTGATGTGTAATAAAATATAATTATCTTTAAAATGACAAGTCACAGTCAACAAAGGTTACTTTCGCATGTCAAATGTCAAGCGAGGGCATTAAGGTGATTGGTCGTTGCTAATAAAAACAGGTAATGTACATTCGTACACTCGAAAGTGAATTTTAAAGATTTCGTGCATTATAGTAATTGTTATAGGAATGGAATGATGATATTTGTGTGAAGTGAAACTTTGGGACATTTTTTTTCTTTTCGGGGGAAAAATTTTCATGAGATACCCGACCTTTTAAGGGAAGTTGTGTGACATTTTTATTCATGCAAAGCTTCGCAGCGCGTTAGAGGAAGCCCCGCGATCTCACGTTGAACGAACTAGTTCCCTGGCGTGCTGGCCCTAAAGGGTAGCGTTCTCACTTACGATATACAAATAACCTATCTGCAAAATTTGAAGATTATAATCTCAGCAGCTTCGGCTGTGCAACTGTCTGTCTCTCTGCCTCTCTATCTGTAACTCTCGATCTGTCGGCCCCCTTCTCTTTTTCATATATATATAGATATATAGATAACATAACAATAATAAGAAAGATCAAATATGTTTTATTTATTTAACGCTCTGTTTAGTTATCGGCTTTCGTTAATTATATTTTTTGAAGTTAGATTTGGACGTGGGCTGCATCGACCACTTAAGATCAGGTAGCGTTCACATTCACAGGTATTCAAACAAACACGACGTTTCCTCTAATAACCGGCACAATCATAACAACTTGCATAACGAAACATACTAATCTCTAACTGCATTCCTAACTTTACGAGCGACTCAACAAATAAACTCGACTCTGTGACTGATTACAAAAACAATTTCACCGATCAATAGAGTAAAGATCAATGACCAGATTATGGCTCTAGTGACAATAGGAGTCTATTGTAAATATTTGGAGAAAGAACCAGTTTTTATTGTTTTGGGACCGAGATTGGCATATTAGGTTTTTATAATGAAAAATACATCAAACTTTAGCGTAAATGAATGTATAGCGTGAAGCTATCCCTGCGTTTCTGTAAAATTGTCACTATCATCATCATCGGGGACCTCGCAGCCGCTTTGGTCGAGGGAATACGGGCCTAGAGGTAAACCCTCTCTGCCTGAGCTTTAATTTGGCATCCCGACTTAACTATCGTAACCTTTACCAACGTTAAGTGGAGGGCTCGGGATAATCCCTGCATCTTCCGCATTTATATATATAAAAAATATAAAAAAAAATGTAAAAACTAGACTATTCTCGTGCTGTGCTGTAAGTGCTATCATAAGCAAGGGTTACTATAAGTTTGATAGTCCAGTGTTATGAAGTCGCGCTCTCACACCGGGAGTCTAGGATTCAAATTTCTGGCGCACCTTCAATTTTTTTAAGGTATATGCATACTACAAATAAAAAAAATCAGGGGAATGGCACTATGATATGTCAATGTGACAAGGATGGCAAGTGGAACGTATTTGCGACCCGAGGATGGAATAATCGCTGTAGTATGTAGTAATACACATTTTAACGCTGCACTATGCAATTATTAATACAATTAGCGCTAATAAAAATCTAGGTTTACTGGCTCACCTCGAGCGGTTGAGATCCAAGGAACGTATTCATATAAATAACTGGCCTGCCGATTCGTTTGATAATCGTACGAATATAAAATGAATCAAAGATTAGTCTCCTCACAAACAGAGAAATAGTGATCATCTAACGGGAGGTTTGTGTATTTGTATTTTTCGAAAAGATATAAAATTCTAGAATGGAAGCTATTTTTACTTACGGATTTATTTTCGAAATTATTTGTATGTAACGAAAGTAGTAAAGAGTTTGCAATAACAAATGGGAGCGATATTAAATGATGTGATCCACCCATGAACAATTGCAACCAAGTCGTGTAAAAAAGGAAATTATCTAGAAATCGATCATACATATGTTGCTGTTTCCAAGGACTATTATGTTAGCAGAGTAATAAACGACCATGAAAGTAACATGATGTTAAGTAGTCGCTGCAGCTTATGACCTTCCACGTACGACTTCGACCAAGATTGAAGTCTTGTCTAAGGTCGCACGTATATGCATTATTCTTGAAGACCAACTGGTCCCTTCGCTGCTAAGTGTAACCGGCAACTGCACATTTTCAACTCTTGTGAATAGCTTGGGGGCAAATTACAAGGACAGTGCTGGTAAAGGTAAAATGTTGGTTGAACTATAGTTCTACACCTGTTTCTACTATTGCTATAATCAGTAATATAATCTATTGGCATACGTCTGTCATAGCAATAGGTAGGCCTATTGTTGTGCCAGAAGTATGCCAATACGAGGGTATTGGCAAACTTACTCTACCAAGTTAGTAAGTATATAATCCAATACAATATATTATAGTTTATTGGGCACACCAATTACGGAGAAATAGGAAAACTCAATAATTTGACAAGAAAAAACACGTACACAAAAGGCTATCGTCTTTTGTTTAGTTTTGTTTTGTATGTAACGCTAAAATAGGGGATCTCTTCCAGACAATTTTACGACAGAGAAAAAGTTTCAGTAGGTAGGTGGGAGAAAAAGTGGCAATAAATAGGGGCGCATTTTTTTTAATAAATAGAAGCAAGAACGTAAACTATTAAGCTACCACGAGCAGATCTTTCATCTTTTAATCTATCCAAAGATTGGCGCAGATTCCGAAGCGTAAACGGGACATGAATAAACAAGTCTGCAATTTCTCAGAACGAGACAAAGGTCATAATCCCATTTGAATTTCAATATCTGTCGATCCGAATGCGGTTTGCATTCTGCTCTATTAAAGAGTGGTTATTGCGTGGCAAGTGCCAACCTTGGCACAGTCACATCCAGTCACGATTCTTTATCCATGTTAATTGATTTATTCTGATCATCCCTTTCTGCACGCAATGGAATATTTTTTCAAGCAACAGGCTATCTGGTATGTAAATACTATGAATGTAAGCAACATTCCGTATCTACGTATTAACATGAGATAAGTCTGATATTATTTATATAATTTCCATTCTAACTTTGAATATTTGTAAAAAAATCTTTCAACCTTTACATTGGCTTCAAATTGATTCTGTATCTTCTCATTTCAATGGTCCTTAGGTTTATTATCATCTTGAATCTTGTTTATCGGGGTTTGTCAAGTGATAGATTAAAGGTAAGACCGGACAAGTTTCTAGGAGAACTTTTGTGTTTCGGTTGGAGAAGAGCGGTTGCCGATTACACTTAGAAACGAGATTAGACTATCATCTCAATAATCTGGACCCTGCAGCGACTACTTAACATCAGATGGTCTGCATACTCGTTTACTACTCTTTTCATATAAAAAAAAGTTTTATTTCTAGCAATATAAATGCGTTGTGCCTCTCCGGAGGACTCAGATAGGTGACAAAGAACTAAGAATTTTCTCCAAAGAACTTACTCTAAGTAATGATAGAGACAACCCTTGTAGGAAGCGTGGTTATGTTAATAAGACAAGTGAGAAGCATATTAAAGCTGATGTGAGCTTTCTAGCACCTAGCGGCGCAAGTATGAAAGTTACATGTAATTGTGTACACTTTGTAGTTGTTAGCCCTTGTACTACGTTGCTCGAGCTAATAATAGCTTGGTCTTACCATAGATTTAGTGTCGGGAAGAAATGGCTGGCGAGTTCTCGTAACATAAAAAGATGTCATCAATAGATTTTGTAAATGTGAAAAATTCATATAATACGTAATTTGTTTGATGATGATTTTTTTTGATAATTGCTATATGAGAATAAAATTATTGCTCTATGATATATGATATAATTTTGACAAGACATTTTTACGATATGAAAAAGAAGAATACATGTTCTTTTTAATAAAAATAAATAGAATTATCAACGGGTACTTTTGAAAGGTTTTTCCCCGGAAAAAAGAAAATGGAACAGTTGACGTATATTCTGATAGGTAGAACTAGTACGTTCACCGAGGTACCATCGCCGCTCTCATAATCCTTAAAGTAACTTGTGCGTTTCGGACAGACATGTACGGTACGGAGCGATAGCTAGGAGCCTGCTTAGGAGCGTAAATACCATCTCCACCACACACCACAATATGTAGTATAGATATATTTGCTTTTCAAGACGTCGTTTCACTTGGCGTGCTTGTTTTATTTTTAAAAAGAGTACGTTTGTCTTGATTGAGTTTATCTCTGATGCATTGTTTGGTTTGTTGGCAGGCTTATCGCAATCACGTGGCGATGTTTACTTTATTTTATGTCGTTATGAAATCTTTTGTTCGGATATAAATGTAAAAATAAATCTTCGATTATGTTTATAGAATATTCAAATTTAAATATTTTATTTCATTATTATTTCATGATTATACTGATAAAACTTGTACTATATGGTTACTGTAACGATGAGACCGCCTTTTGATCACTGTTATATTTGTTCTGTTGTCTTGTGGTGTACATCAAAGCATATTTATGTAATGTTATTTATATTACGTAATTTAAAAGTTGACGCTTAAAAGACGATTATTTCAACAACAATTATATTTGGCCATTTCTCGGCTACTATATCATATAGCGTGGCAATACATTGTTTATACGTGTTTTTATATAAATTAACCAAGTGAAACGGCAGTTGGACTACTGGTGTGATGAAAAGCGGGTATTGCCTGTAGACACCTGCGTCATCAGGTGTCTGTACGCAACAGTAACAGAAACCATGAGCATCGCCGGCTTTGAAGGAGAGGCCTCTTTGCACCCTTTTTTTATACTGAAAGAGTAAAAAATGGCATGCAGGCCACCTGATGTTAAGTGGTCACTGCAGCCCATGGACAACCACGTCCTATAGAACAGAAGTTCTAGTTAAGAATTGAAATTACGCATTTTTAATTTTATACATCAACAAGCAGGATAATTTCTCATAGCAAGGTCTTTTGCGATTTCCCATCAATAGTTTTTTTTTGAGTTCAGTTAGTATTCTTAATGGAGTATGTGATATGGAGCTTTAACATTAAGTGGGTTATATGCTGTTTTGCTACAGTTGCATAAAAACTTCGTTCCATCTAATCTAATGTGTACTCCTTATGTGACCGTCAGAACGCTATTAGAAATGGCAAAACATAGTGCAAGTTTAGCGGCAAAGTGTAAATGTCGGTTAGAAACGGTCGTGTTTGCACCTAAGCTTTCGTTAGTGACACGGCCGTATACAGGGTTGTGCTAAACGAAAGTTAGGGCGCGATATTTATTACGTGAGAGTAGCAAATGAACAAGCAGGCCAAATCGTTGTTAAGTAGTTGTTGCAGCCTTAATAAGCCTTAAATAAGACTGAAGTACAGGCTGAAGTAGACGAAGATGGTTTTTTTGGTAAGAAATAATGTAAAAATGCGAGTTAAATGAACTGAAACATATTTCTGTATAAAGAAATTATTAAGTTATTTACACAAAAATACGCATTTTGAAAAATCGCACTTGAGATTAATTGGGAGTGTTAAGCCGTATTTTACGATAACTTACTACGAGGTAAGAGATTGCATGTGGAAAATTTGCTATAATAAAATTAAAAATACGCATTTTGAAAATTTTCACTTCAGATGTGATACATTTTTTAAATTAACCTTACGATAATTCACTGAAGGTAAAGAGTGGGGGGTTAGCAATCAGACTTAGACTTAACAGACTTAGAAATCGCTTTACATCATTAATAGATACACGATTTCACACAAATATCATCGCCGAATTTATACATTTTCGCCGTGACCACGACCCATGCATCTGGTTCGAAATATCGGCAATTAAAAGCGTTAGTGAGTACCCGTTATATAATAAATTGTATATTAAATAGATGTCCCCCAACTTATGTTTCACATGGACATAATGCAGATAAATACGTAATTCCGAACGTAGCGGTGTGGATATGCCAGTGCTCGTAAAACAGTACTTTTTCCTGTTATTCATACAAATGATCTCAGCGTTAAACACCATCGACCGTTGAAAGTAAGAGTGGGTCCGTCACTTTGTAACTGGATGACAGATCGAAACATATTTCTATTCTCAAACTACAATGTATAACTTAAACAATAAGATACAATTGTGAACCGTGAAATGGACTAGCGAAATTATTATTAGCTTTCTTTTTTGTTATTTTTCTATTGTGAGAAGAGCAAACGAGCATGCAAACCGCTTGACGTTACAGTCGCAACCCATTTATATCCACATATAACCACAAACAAGACTGAAATCCTATCTGAGCTCTAATGTATATATGTTGCTATTCCTGAGGACTAAGATGGTCGCTTCGCTTCAAAGTGTAGCTAGCAACCGCACCTCTCTAACCGAAACACAATGTTTTACGTCGGATTATGAGTCATAGGTGTGTGCGGCGTAGAACCTTTTACAAGGTGACAGAACAGATGTTCGACAGGAGAGGTAAAGCATTTCTTGTGTTTGAATTGGAGAGCCGCGGTTTCCAGCTACAAATGCAAATGAGGCGAGCTTTTAGTCCTCACAAGTAGGAATATGTGCACGACATTAACTAGGACTTAATCACACACACACACACACACACACATACATACATATACACTACACAATACTAAAAATGGTTTCGTTATTACGATTATCATAAATTAAAACAAAAATTATATTCATCTAAATTATTTCTTTAGGAGTTATTCTGGTAGAACACATTCATCGATCGCATGCATGGCTCGTTGGTCTAGGGGTATGATTCTCGCTTTGGGTGCGAGAGGTCCCGGGTTCAAATCCCGGACGAGCCCAATTTGAGTTTTTAATTTTTTTTTTAAATTTATTTATCTGTATAATTGGTTACATTAATTATACTTATATATTACAAGAGTTTCTTTTTTGTTATTAAAAAAATATTTGATAAATAGTTGTTTTTTTATTTTAGTAATGTTATTGTACTTTTAATAATTCTAGTATTCTTTTTAATTCTCTCACATATTCAAAATAAATCGCAATTATATTTTTATTAAGCAGTATATAGTTAACCAAAGTATTTTCCAAAATTACATTATGTGTCACTATGATAAAGTTTTGAATGAACCACTGAATTAAGTTTGAATTTTTATTTATGACTAAAATATTTGGTTTTTCCTAAATTTCCACCTGTTGGTTCAAACAAATGAAAAAAAAACAAATTTACTTCAATTAAGAAATAATTGTCTTACGAAGGTCACAACAATATTATAATAGATAGGTTTCTAAAAACTGTCTTATGGCGGATACAGCGTAACGGTAGTACCTCCCGTGTAAAACTAGTTCTACCACCTTTTACAATGTACACTATGTATCATAAGTTATTTATTTTTTAATAAATAAATAGTATGTATAAAGTTATTTATACATTAATGACTTCAATTCACATTAGTCACTGGTAGTTATTTTTAAGAAGTTACACTTGAAGCGAGGCGACCATCTTAGTCCTCAGGAATAGTAACGTATCTACGTTCGAGCTCAGATAGGATTTCGGTCCTGTTTGTGGTTGTACGTGGACGTCTATGGGCTGCGACTACTTAGCATCAGGTGGTTTGCATGCACGTTTGCTACTCTCATATAAAAAAAGTTCCACTCCTACAACGTGTAAACATGTTGTATTTTATTGCCATTTGAGTGCGGAACTCTAACAAAGAAATATCAATAGGTAACCATGTTAAGTGAGCTCGTATACAGACAAAGCGTCTCACGGTTAGTCGGACTGTGAACTTTGAAATCCGGTTATCGATACTTTTCTCGTTGTATCATTGTATCGATGATCGGATTGTATATCTTTGTGTAGTTATCTACCGCTATCTCTACGGTAGCGATTTATTTCTTGTATTGTTTCTTGAGATTTTTATGCCTCGATCGGTATCTGTGTCGTCAGTTCAGTAGATAGCTTTGCACTGTTTTCCACATTGTTGATATTTTTATATTTACTTACTTTGGGTTTTGTCTGTTCAGTTGGAATTTAGTGTTCGATTTTATGGGTCTTGTCTGTTCAAATTGAATTTTGTATGAGATTTTATACCTTTCTGATGAGATAGAAACTTGAAATTTTAAACATAGCTTAGATTTGGATGATAATACTTATTGTATAACAATGAAACAATGAATTATTATTTCGATATTGGAATTAGTTTAAATGTAAAATTAAAGTAATAATGGTACAACGTTTCAATAAGTAAGTAAGTAGTTAAATTTATAATGGTGTAACTCCTCAAATGTGTACGACAGGCCTCTTTCTATTGCATTGCAGTAACTACAGTTCACTAAAAGATCTTTGACAAGGAACTCTCAAGGCATCACACTCGCTTTTCTACAGCTAACAAGGAGATCTCAGCGTAGAAGCAGATGTCTAATGATACATTAAGGATAATAGCTGTCATTACGCTAAACGGTACCCTGATATGCGGGTAATGCGAACGAGACGTGTCGTTTTTAATTCTTCCTTGCTTCAAAGAATATCCAAGACTATAAAAAAGGTTAAATTTATGAAATACATTCTTTAAAGTTAAAGCAAGAGGTCTTGTACTATTGTGTTCATCCATCTATCCATGTTGATGCCTAAATTGATCAAACACGTGTTGTTGGGTATTTTGTTTGAAAACTTTTAATATGTACACGATTTTATAAATTCGGTATATCAATATTAGGTACTTGGCATATCCATGCTCTCACTGTTACGTCATATGTGCTATATTTAGAATCGATCAAAGTTTAGAAATAGTCTCCTGTAAAATTGAGGTTTTTAAAAATGAAGTTTTAAGTTTCGTCGCAAATGGGCGATTTATTTAAGCCTAGATATGGACGACGATGCTCCAATAAGTTAATACTATTGAGACATCAGAGTTAATCTGCTATAGAAAATTGCATGTCGTCTAATACGATTATCTATCATCCGGTCTAATTCATTCTATTACGAGAACATAATCGCTTCATAAGAAAGTTACTGTCACTTGACGTTCTAAGTGTTATGCAGTATCTAGATTAGTTTTGATGACTTGTACAATCGCTTCTCTATCATTATTTACTTTTAAAACAATAGCGTTCCCAACAGCTTTAGTGTGTTTGATATAATCTGTACTTAATAAAGTGTAGTGAATTTGCCCAAAAGTGGGATGGTAGATGGTAATGAGTTAACAATTGTAATGTCTTAATATTTATTTTCTTCTGTTATTATACTTAATTTTCAATTATAAGTCCCGTCGGGTTTACCTAAATGTCTGTTCCTATTTTGGAATGGTTCCATGAAATCTAAGGGAAGTCAAACCATTCGTTAAGCTTGACCTCTAAAAATTTGCTGAATCTCTATCGATATTAAGTACTCAATGTTATTTGATATCAGATCGCGTGTAAGCCCATATGCTGCTTGCTTGCCCATATGATTTACGAAGGCCAATTTACTATGATGTCACTAGTAAATAAAATCAAGGTGGTAGATCCATAGTTCGACTCCGGATGGATATTGCCACTTCTAATTCATCTTGAAGTAATTTTTGTGTTTCGGTTGGAGAGATATTGTTGCTGGCTATATTTACGAGCAAGGCAACTATATTCCTCAAGAGTATGTTTGACCTCAGATTCATTTCCTGTTTTTGGTTAGATATAGATGTCCATGGACTGAAGCGTCCACTTAACTAGTGACTCATATAGCAGTTAGTTACTGTTCTAATATAAAACAAACACGTCTTTTTTTATTGCGAAAGAGTAAGAAACGGGCATGCAGGCCACCTGGTGTTAAGTGATCACTGCAGTCCATGGACAAC
>DWON01011662.1:0-10060 GCA_018251015.1 Phocides pigmalion okeechobee
GAGGTATAAAATTTTTAGAAATGTTTAGGTGGGGCATAGCCTAAAAAAGTTTGGGAAATACTGCTCTAAACAATACCAGGATTTTTTGATTATTATTAAAATTTTTATTTTTATTATTTTCAGGTTATAACTGTTGATTTTTCATGTTTGTTTTTCCTTATATGCTATGTTTATACTCTATGTATTTATATATAACAGTAAGATAGAAGATACAAATAAAATTTTGAAGACCACATTTACAGCGCGGCAGCCATGGCAATGCACTTACATACGATTTTGTACAGGACTTCAGTTCTGTATGAATTTGAATGTGGATATCCATGGGGAGTAACCACCTAACATCAGGTACCCTGAATGCTCGCTGACCACAAACCTAACATAAAAAGGCCAATATGCATGCATTATTTCAAAAGGCTTATAATGGACTAGCCAAATTTATTTTCCAATATAAAACATGAAACAGGACAAACAGGTTATTCTACGGTAAATAGAGTAAGGAAACCTATTAAACACTGTAATAATTACATAATACTATTGCGAAATCTTGTGTTATTGGTGACGTCAATGATGTAACTGAAGCCAAATCAAATAACCGCGTATCACACTATTAAACTATGCCATAATCTTATTACTATCTATGTCTAGTGGGCTCAGTGGACGTTGTCCCGCTCTGAAATAATTTATAAGTCATTATTTGCAGAAAGTATGCCAGGTTCGGCTGGATCCCACTTCAAAAATATGTTTAGTTCGACCAGGGAGGTACCATCGCCGCTCTTAAAATCCACCGTAAGGCATTACTTGTGTTTCGGTTGGTGAGGTGCGGTTGCTGATTACACTTATAAGCGAGGCGATCATCATACGACTACTAACCATCAGGTGGTTTGGGTGCTCGTTTACTTCGCTTCTCACATAAATGAGGGATTTGCTGACTAAAACCACACCCTGTTCCTGCTCAGTCCTTAAGTTCCGGAAGCGTCTGTTGTTCTACCTTGCAAATGTTCAAGAACGTAAGCAGAATTGTATGAGGAAACGGTCCAGGCGATGGTACTATCAATACCGTACCTATATCGACACTACGTTCTGTGGTACAATTAATACTTCATTCATACAATTAAGCAGTAGTAAATCTCCGACGAATGCTAATTAAGGGGTTGTGACGTAATTGGATGATATCATTGAGTTTCACGTCAGGCTTTAAGTATCGTGAGTATCAAGACTACCAAGTACTGTGCATTAAGCCTGATCGTCATTCAGAAATTGCTTTTTCCCTTAAAATGATCCAGACTGCATTTATGCGTGTTAACCTCGAATTCTTCTATCTCGTTTTTATCCTGTACTAGAATTATTCCACGGCTTTGCTTGCAAAAAACTTAATATTGCAATATGTTCCAAAAAGATGTCATATTTTGAAACCAATATATGATTTTAAACTGTGTAATATTATCGCGGAATTTTTACATCTTATTATATACCGGGTAAACACCGGTAAAATCGGGTAAACACAATTAACGATTTTTGATTTTCGATTGTCGATATTTGGTATCAGATGCATGGCTCGTAGTCAATCGGCAATCAATAATTAAAAATAGTTAATCATGTACCCGGTGCATAGTAATTTGTAAAAAGTTAATGTTTATTTTTCACCCCATATTACGTTGCATTTATCACATATTTTCCCATTTTACCATGTCTTGCTGAATCATGGATTTTTCAGTTAATTCTGACGCCTTTCAATATTCCATAGAACCTTACTCATGTGAACGTCACGTCAAATTTTCCATTTCCATGAAATTTTCCGTGTAAGCGTTACAAAACTAGCATTATTAAATGTAATGTGACCAATTAGTACGTACGACAAAAGATTATATTCTACAAATAAATACTCAATTATTTGCTTTTAAACAGTATGTACTTACTTTGAACCTATTTTTAGAAGTACAAGTGTTTATTGTGAACAAAAAGTCTGATTTTGTGTGCAGTAAATAAGTATAAGAATATAAAAAAAAGAATTGGGTATTGGATTGGTATTCAGCGCGAGAGTGTAATCAGCATTCTCGGCCGCATGGGCACGGACTCTCATTAGATTGTTTGGGTTAGGCTTTTATCATAATTAATTTGAAGGTTTTCATTATTAAGATTTACATGAAAATTATGTGTGAATTAGCACAATATATTTTGAAATTATACTACACAAAAAATGTGTCATGAAGCTAAAAAGCTAATAATAACTTGTTGAATAATAGCTAAAATTATATCTAATAATAGCTTATTGAGAAAAAAACAATTTTCTGTGTATAAGTACTAAAATATACTTAGGTCTATTACAATATAGCAAGGAGTAACGACGTAGTTTTTTTCGAAACAAAACCGAAGACTGTACTGAAGGGTGATACCAAAAGTTTTTTTTAATATTTAATGTGGGTGATGAGTGTTTTTTACATTTCATTTTTGCAAAAAGGGGGCGTTATTTGTTGACTGTACTCTACTATGGTATACAGCCAATGACATATGGCTCTTGTAGTTTTTATATCAGAATAATAGCAAATGAGCTTGCAGTTCATCTGATGTTAAGTTCGCTACAACTAAAGATCATTAACATCCAAGCTCAAACAGGAGTATTTCTGAAGACTTCTTAGTCTTCTTCTTCAACCGAAACATAAAAATTTCTTCAAAGCGGGTTATGAGGATAGTGGTAGTACCTAACCGTGGAATTATGTTTACAACCTATTAAACCACCTTGCAATTACTTCTATGTTCTTAACAAGTATATTAAACAAGTTTGTGGTTAGTTGATTTATCATTTTTCTCTGTAAAACTAGTATATTATTTACCACATTTCTTATTTGTATATTATTTACTCATAAGGTGCTGCACGCGACTTCGATAAATGAGATTAAATTTTCTAGTTTTTCCATATTTTAAACAGAAAAAAACTCATTTTTTGTCTCATGACACTTAAATTGGTATAATTATTTTATATATAAACCGTTTTAAATGAAGCGTTAAAAATGTTAAAAGAAGCTTCTTGCATTAAAATTTGTGAAACCCGAATCAAAATCGATTGTACTATGTCTGAGATTAGCGTGTTCACAGACAAACCGACAAACAAATTTTCAACAATTATTGTTTAGGGTTCCATTGCGTTATGAAAAGTCCCTGATAATAGTTTTTCCCGTATATTCTAGTCATAAGTTACAATTATATTATTTTTTTAGAATTAACTTAATCGTAAGAAATCTATTACTCGTATTTATGATTTTAAAATAACATAATAACATTTTTTTTTAGATTTTACTATGTAATGTGATCTTACTATTAATACTTTAAACTGTCGATATTTCGAACCATTTGCATGGTTAGTAGTTTAAGTTTTACCGTGATCACGATCCATGTAACTGGTTCGAAATATCAGCAATTGAAAAGCATTAATAGTGAGTAGCCATTGCATAATTTTTTTTCAATTATTTAATTTAATATTACAAACACAAATACACACCCCTACATTAAGATACCCTTTATCATGGATGCCATGCTCAAAAATAAAAACTTTGTCGTCAAAGCAAAACTATAGTTTACCCGGGGAGATACCATCGCTGTCCTCTTAACCCGTTAAGAAACTTTTATATTTCGGTTGAAGAAGCATTTGCCCGCTACTCTTAACAACCATTTTAGTCCTCAGGAGAACTAACCCATGAACGAGCATCCTTAGGTCAGCCCTGTTTGAGGTTGTATGTGGATGTCAAGCTGCAGAGACGATGGAAGTAACTTTACAGTCCACTTGGTGGTAAATTAGTATAATTTTTTGCAACCATTACATAAAACCGTATTACTATTATTTAATCAGTTGTAAAAGTTATTATGTAATGTTATTTAAGTTTAGTTCTGGTCAAAAGCCTAGGAAATTTCCGAATCTCTTACATAATAACAGCCAGTCGATAACAGGATCTTATCACCTCTATTGTTATGTTTATCGCGTTATTCTGTTTCCGACAACTGATTTCTGAGTAGGATTTTATTTGCGATTTATTTATCGGAAGATAGCGTAATATTTACAATCTATAGAATAAGTAGAAACTGGCATTATGCAATTATTAATTAGGAATCGTAAATCTTTCACATTTTTAAATAGTTTCTTTTAATGCCATGTATGTTTAGTTTATGCCATTATTGTTTAGGTTAGGCTTTTATTAAAATCGTTCTAAGATTTTCATTATTGTAATTAAAAAAAGGTTCGTTTTTATTTGAAACATTTATTGTCCTAGCTTTCAAAACTATTTCTTCCAATTAACGCAGTTGAAGACAAGAGGTGTGGTTCATATCGTGTGAGCAAATGCGTCCAGTCTGTCCAGTGGCAAGGGCACAGTTATCATATAGATTTATGTTAGGCTTTTATCATAATGAGTTTCACTATAGTTCTCCTATCTTTAAAACTACGACAGGCAGGAGATACCATAGCGCTATTATATATCCCATAGCATACATCCTAAGCTACAGGACCTCATTACCTATCTTGCTAACACGCTTATCGGTACTTACTCGTGCGTGCATATCGAGTATAGGTAACCTTTGTTTTGCCTTGTAGACGAAACACGTGTAAGGACGGGTGATGTTTTAGAAACATAAATTTCCCACTATTATTATTACTCCAACATCTGAATTAGTCAACTAACGTTGCTATTTGAGCCGAGTTTAGTTTAAAATTATAAGTCTGGTTTGCTATGTGGTGAAATACCCTCTTAGGTAACCATTTCACTCATTGGGGACCCAGTGATATGGGTCTATGGTAACCTTTTTATGTATTACTGGGATGCTGGCTGGGCTTTCTGTCTTATTAGGATCGGTGTGGGTCTCTTCAAGCTGGTCCGTGAAATGTACATTTATTTGTGATATTTGTTTACCTTATTTCTGGGCATGGGTCTTACTTTTGAAGACTTACTCCACGGTTTAGTTAAGGTTCTTTCGTTTGTTTTCAAAATAACATTAATTGATACCAAACAATACAGACAACTTAACATTCCTTTATTTCAAGAGGCGCAGTGCATGAATTTTCCTCAGTAATAATCACCCATCCAATTTCTGATGGTTTCTAAACTTTGTTAATACATCGTTTACGATTTGTATACGCTGCGGTAGTCACTTGGATTTGTACTCATAAGGACTCTTTGGACTCTTAAATCCAATAAGTGAAACTGAAGTACATAAAATAATAAACCTATTCTTTTTTCGACACTTCTCTCTTCTAAGGTTGTCTGGAAGAGATCACTACTTTAGGAATAACATCGTTTTTAGTGTTTAGTCATTTGTTCGTACTTGTCGGTTTCTCTTATTGTATTTCTCTTATATTGGTGTGAGCAATATTGCATTGTATTGTATATAAGATTAAAATAAGATACAATCTCATAAGTAAACTACTAGTGGATTAAGGTTTAGGGGTCAAGGCATTTTCGTAAGTACAATAATCGTTCAATCAAAGTCTGCAATGCACCAGTACAATAACTATCTGTCTTTAAGTTGATTGACATGACAGGATAAACCATATACATATGTATTATACCTATGTCATTATGAAGACGATAAGAAGTTGCACTGATAAATATAACCTCTGATGGTTAATGTTCTTTAGATATTACTAATTGCTTGATAAACAATTTCTTATATCTGTGATGTGTATACTTTATTCATTCATTTATCTCACATACGTTTTTCATCCATCTCACTTAACATTCCCATAGTTTTAGGTTTTTTTTCGAAAATTATTGCTTTAGGAATACCAAAAAGAAAGTTTCCTATAATAATTAATTTCGTGTTCACGAGATACTGCATTTGATTTCATGAAACTGCAAATATCTCCCTTTTAACGGTAGTTAAATTAAGAAGAGTGCTGGAAAGATTAAGAATAATTTACAAGCAATCAGTCCCATGGCTAATCGACGCGGCTGATGACAAGAATGCTGGTAAGAATGGTCGTGGTGAGAGACCTCAGTACAAAATTGCGATTGCTATTCAGATTGAGCGACCGTGCTTATTCCATGCTATATGAGCACGGACTCTCTTGTAGCATGTCTAGGCATAGTTTGACTTTTACTTTACTTTTAAATACTTTCAAGTGATTAATTTTTATGTTACTGTAAAGAGTATAGCAAACCAACGGTAAAATATCAAATAGAAACCGACTAGCAAAGGAAAGATACCTAGGTTATATAAAAGAAGGTGTCAGACGATCAGTGCAGTAAATTATTATCGTTTTCCTTGACAAGGTTATATAATGAGTCCAATGGACTTGCAATCAGTTACGACGTAATGGCTAGGCAATTGAAGTAATAAGGGTGATGGATTCGAGAAAAGTCTGGAAGGTACAAACAAATTCATGGATTTTTCCAAATTATATTAAACTTTACGATTGAGCAGCATTCCATAAGGATGTACAATCGATATGTTGCTAATACTATTGTAGGCTAGAAAACTAAACGCTATATCAATAGTCTCTTTTATGTAAGAAGATTAACAAATGAGCATGCAAACAACCAGATGTTAAGTAGTCGCAGACCATAGATATCTACGTACAACCGCAAACATGGCCGATATCCTATCTGAGCTCGAACGTAGTTACATTGCTACACATGAGGACTAAGATGGTCGCCTCGCTTCAAAGTGTAGCCGGCTTGTGATCTTGTGATTTTTCATTCCTATAAATAGTGTGTATTGAAAATCGCATGCAATAGTTTTGACGAAACGAATACTATTGTATTGAAATATTATTGAACTATCGATGGATCAAAATTATCGATACTCTCTTATGATTAGCTGAATTATTTTACACACACACACACACGTGTACCTAAAATACATAAGTATACGTATATACTTAGATAATTGATAATTATAAGGCAATGTTAATTTGTGAGAAACTGCACACATGGAAGATGGTCATGAATTTTTCTGCAATAGTTTTAACCTAACAGGCTTTGCTCTTGTAATTTATGCTTTAACGATTGACATTGGTGGTACAGAAATACGTAGTATCAAAAATATTGCTTAAATAACATTTGGTGAATGCTCAGTTCCAAAATATAATAACGTAACGTAACGTGAGATTGTAACTATTAATTTTTGGGCCCAATTTGATTCTCTAGAGTTATACCCTATAGTGTTAGGTCCCGACCACCGGCACGCTCCGATTCCGCCACAAATACCGTTTGTGGTCGATCGGTAATCGTATAACGGCGCCAGGGAGCCATTGACATCACTGTCTACTTACTTTACGTAACCTTGGAGCATAGAAATTACTCGCACCCACGACTGACTACGTAAATTTTCAAAGAAAAGTAAAAGACTTTGGATTTTAAAAGTTTTAAAATATAGAGTAAAAAATCAGAATTCTGATTTTTTGTTGACGATTGTTGGATTTTTAAAGTTTTGAACTTAAGAGTAAAAAATCTGAATTCAGTGGTTTTTTTTCACATTTTGTGTGTTAGTCCAACACGCTAAGGGTTTCGGATTCGAATCCCGATTAAACAGACAACGAAATAATAAATTTTAAATGTTATTCAGATTTCAAACAATATCGAACGAAGACACGAGTCACTTTCCACCTCTCGGGCATGGAACATAATTTTCTATACTGTTCAATAGGCAATGACAGAATTCTTATGAACTTAATTGTTGAACAGTTAACTATCTACCGGGTACTGAAGATTAACGATTTTTGAATTTTGCTTGCCGATATTTCGATCCAGTTGCTCACGAAACTCAATAAAAATAGTTCAATGTAATTGTCGCAACAGTTTGAAATCCTATTACTTGTTGAATATTTTCAGATCGTTCATAGTGACTTCGATAAAAATTAAGGACTGCCATCTATCGATAACAACTGGAATCCATTTCACGTAACTACGATGACGTAACGGATCTAGATGAATATAGATTTCTGTTCTGCCTGGATATTTATGTTCTGTAGCACCCACGATACCTACAAACTTAGCGAGGAGCTGTATTGAAAGCGTTATTATTAAGTCGGTCATTTAGCAATACGTTGACATATCTACATTTTGTGATTACAGAACTAAGAATTAAACTGATGGGTTGATGGATGGTCTTAGGATGATTAAAATAACAATATAAATTTATTTTAATAACAATATTGAATGTATTGTTTCATTATAAAACTAGCGCTGTACTTTTTTTACAAATTATAGTCTTTCAAACAGCTACACAGTATCTACTTAAACATTATTATTGTAAAAGTGGCAATAAATGACTAAAAGAGTGAAAAAGCAGGAAAAATTAAAGGTAAAATGGATAATAGTAGTGATATTCAGAATAAGATAAATTCTATTTTTGAGATATATGATATTTTCGGTTATTTTACGTCAATTGTAAAATTATCTACTGAGCATAGTAAAGAGTAAAGAGCACAGGAAAGAAAAATAACCATATGTGTTGTACGTTTGGTTATTTTTCTTTTTAAACATCTTACTCATATAATCGAATTGGATCATACCACCACTACTAATCATGAAAAGAGATTATAATGCTTGTAACATTGTAATAATGTTATTAACAAACATGGTAGTAATTAGATATTAAAATAATTGTAAATTCACGATACATAAAACGTGAGTAATATTGGAAACGAGTTCAATAATAAAGTAGAGGACAGTTTAAGATTTTATCAAAGGTTAAAATAACATAATTTCTTGGTAAAACAATTAAGTATTTAAATAATTAATCGGTTCTAATTTACAATAGATATCTATAAATGTTATATAACAAAGATCCCCGACGCGTTGGTCTGTCAGTCTGTCCGCGATAAACTCAAAAAGTACTGGGCGGATTTTCTCACAGTTTTTTACAACAGATAGAGTGATTCCTGAGGAAGGTTTTGGTGCATAAGTTAAGTTTTTTGTTTTTGTAAATTGGGCGAGATATTAAATAATGACATGCATGCATGTGTAGGTTGTTTCATATTGCGAAAAAGTATAAAATAAACGCGGACAAAGTCGCGAGCACAGCTAGTGTCCTATAAGCGTAACTATAGATTCGTTATATTGGGATCAAAACTTTCAAAACTGCAAAGATATTTTTTCTTTGAACTTATAAAAACATGTGACGGATATAAACTGTCAATATTCAGCGATACAAAATATTTTTTTACAGTTTTAGTCTGCGTTTCAGTGTATAATAATAAAATGCTTAAGTTTTAACGCTTCACGCTAAAATTTTATAAAGTGGTAATGATCAAGATGTTTTACGGTAAAAACGGTAGCAATGATAGCTCTCAGGCAAGCCGTAAAGATTCTACCATCTTAAAAAACTAAATATTGTTAGATAGGTAAGTGATTTAGATCTAATAATGTAAACATTAGGGATTAATTTTACTGTTGCAATGGCGTTTAAAGTAATTCTGTATGACGTCCGGTCAGCGCCTCTAGCGGAATGTTTGTGAAACGTAAACTGCGAGGGCGTTACAATAACCAGTCGTTGGTGTTTTTTTTAAATAATTGTTACGTTTCTATTAATTTTTATTAACAATTTCGAATTTCTAAGTGGAAATAGAAACGAATGATTTTGATTTTGTTAAAAAATCTTGTTTTCACTTTTTTTTAATGAAAAACTTGTGATTAAATTTAGGGATTTCTTATGATATTTTTATATTTTAGGAAAAAACATTTATTTCACTTTATATATTTATTGTAAAATTTGATGGAGTTTTTCGTTCACATTACTGCCAACGTCCATACCACTAACTAATATGTAATCGTGACGACTATTTATATAAAATGCAAATTATTAGGTTCAAAAGAAAATATGAAAACCACAATATTTTACTACACTAATATCCTTACAGTAAAAAATAAACTAAAAAGTACATATCACTAAAGCATTAATGATTCGTTAATCGTGAGTACGCGGTACGTAGTAAAATTTATGAATTCCACGATTATATTCGTTTTAAAAGCATGTCCCAAAAAATTTTATTTTTTGCAAAAAGCCAACGTCACGCGGTGTTCCCAGGCGGTCACCCATCCAAGTACTGACCGCGCCCGACGTTGCTTAACTT
>DWON01011663.1:0-10060 GCA_018251015.1 Phocides pigmalion okeechobee
TATTAACATAATTTAATAAAATTTGCTAAGGGACAGTCTTGTAGGGACGAATTTCCAAATAGCAGAGAAACACCCATATATATATATTAATAGTCCAATTTTCAGCGACTTAAACATGGTATTAGAAACAATGTAATAGACTGCTATTACAAAATTTACTCATTTTCTTTTAATCACCTCCTAAAAAAATAACTACTTACATATCTAGTTTAAAGTTGATCTGGATCAATACCCACTAATCATCGACTTACTAGCATAGTTACAATTGAGTATGAAATAATTATGACGAATGCCTAACATTAATGACAGCAATTTGTACAATATTGTTAAATGTTCTAGGTAACGTAACGTAATGTTCGTAGCATATGAAGGAAGTCGATTCATGATACTTCTTTATAAAGTTAAATAGACTAATATTTTCAAATCAATCAATATATAACATATTTAAGGGCGTTCACACATTCGTTTTAAGTTCTAAAAACTAATTTGAAACGCCTAGTGTCCTGGTGTGTACTTTGCCTCACAAGACTAGAGCCAGAACATTGTGACACATCTCTACTATAATATCAGTTAGATCTAACTTCAGTGGGCTGTAAATCTTTTTATGTTCTATGCCTATGCACAGATCCTCTCATAACTGTAGCAAACCTGGATCATACTCCACCATATTTTTGTAAGTAGGTTGATGGAGAAAAATACGGGTTTATATTCAACCTTTACCAAAATTTTAAAACTCTTATTAATATTAAAAACTATGTTGAACAGTTTAATGTGCCCTTCGAAACACGGAAAGCGACTGGAATTTGTATAATTACTAGCGGTCACCCATCCTCTTGGCCTCATCGGATGTTGCTTACTTTTTAAAATCGCGGTGTACACAGTTAAGCGTTGAAGTTATTTAACTACGAGTATCTGCTTCGCTAAATTAGGTTTTTATCTTATTTTTGTTATGATACCAGCATGATTTGTTAACATAAGGTTATATCTTTCAAGACACCAACTCTTGATTGTTTATCGAACTTTGTTTGTAATGCAACTGCAAATAAATTGATTAATCAAGGAAATGACGAATTTACTCAGAGGCACACTACATAAATTAATTTACTCAATAAAAAACAGTATCATATTTTTTTACTGTCGATTATCATCAATAAAAAAGAACATTCGAACATTAGGAATATCATAACCTACTAATTACGTTTCCGGGCCTTAACACGGGTAGTCCGAAGTTCGTAACCGTGGTAGCTAACATTTAAAAAAAAGTTATAATCTCTGAATATTATAAAACTGTCTGTCTGTTTGTCTGTTGGTAAAAAACTCAAAAAGTACTGGACGGATTTTCTCACAGTTTTCAACAACAGGTAGAAAGGTTTTTGTGCATGATAAGTTTTATTTGTATATTGGGGGAGGAATTAAATAGTTAAATTCAATATAGTAATTCCAGTCGGCGTCCGAAATGGATATTTCTACTTGTTACTTTTTGCAACTAGGTAATGACTGGATGCATGTATGAAAGAAAAATAATGTAAGTACATATAAACTTCATTACCCCAGCGATGCTGGGCCCGGTATAGCTACCCGGCCCAGCTACACTAACGTGTGTATGATAAATTAATCATCACTTATCATGGCGTGGTGGACTAAAACCTAAAAATACATATAATTCTGAGAGAACACCTCTGTCCATTAGTGGGACAATAATACGTTGATGATAATTATGATGCTTTACTTGATAATACACAGTTCTCCACATAAAAAGCGAGAAAAACACAAGCAAGAGTTACACCTACAGTACTTAATTAACCAACCTAATTAAATCTTCGTCTACATTAACGGTTTTGCAAAGCATGATAATATGTATTCTTAACAATTTTTTCGCATTTCGATAAAGAACTATGTAATTCGGTTAGGTTACGTTATACAAAACATAAATCAAGTTACGGAAAGTTAATACTTGGAGATCTACACCTAAGCGTTCAGTAACTGTAACAGGAAATAAGACAATTACAATTTTCGCAGAACTCTTATATTTCGCAGAACTTTGGTAGGTGCTAAAAAGTAAAATTCCTGTTAACCCTGATCCCTTCATAAGGATCGACTATTTTCTCTGAAGATTTCCTTCAGAGTTAAAAGGACTAAGTACTTTTAAGAATAATAGTATAGTATTTATTACTATATCAGCCAAGATAGATCCACGGCTTTTATCGCTATCTACAAATCTTGTACAATCTTACATTCTAAACGAACCTACATCTATTTTGTTCATATTTTGTTAAAAAAACAGTTAGCTTGATGATTGTTTGTCTAATTCTACCGGCGAATGAATCCTCCAATAAAAAAAAAACTTAAATCAATTAATATGAATAAAATATTTTTATAACTCCGAAAGTCGTTAAAATATCTTATGAATGAAAATAAAATTTAATGCGAACGAATCCTGTATTCATATTAATAGATCATAAAAATCTATTTTATGGTAATTATATTCTACCCTTCAGCCAACCTTATATTTTAAAATTTGACAAAAATGATAGCTTAATGACAAAATTCGGGTCCTTCACCCTACGGTTCGGGGTTTGAATTCCTTATACTTTGTTTCTAATTTTCTAAGGTATGAATGTGTTAGATACCGGTAATCACTTATTTTTAAAGTAAAGGAAAATATCGTAAGGAAACCTACATGTCTGAAAGTTATACGTTGTCAATGGTGCGTGAAGTCTACCAATCTGCTTTTGTTGAGCATGGTCGACCATGGATTAGCTCTTCTCATTGTGAGAGGAAATCTATGACCTGCTGTGGGGCAGTAATGATGACTGTAAATCAGGGGTGATTATTTATAGCATTATTAGTAATAAAGAAATACTAACCATGTATTTCATCTCGCTCGCAGCTGGCTGGTTGGCCACTTCTCCTTTTGCCAAGCGAAGTCTTCTTATATTGTGACCATCCACAAACGCCTTGATTTGCTTACACGGTAAGTCGATTACTGCAAACACAATGAACTTGAATCGTATACTGCTTTCCTATTATACAAACTTCGATATGATTGCATTAATACTACTTGCTTTCTATTAAAACAGTTATTGAAGTAGGAATATATTCTACGTATTCACTCAATCATAGCAATGAGGAAACATAATAATTCATTTAAAGAATGTTTTGTATACTAACATTTTGACTGAGCTAATGCCAGGAAAGTCAAAAGTATAATTCCACGTTCCATTGTTTCGTATGAAATGACCGCCAGTAAAGCAAAGCGAAGACTAAAATTTTTCGTATGCTGTCGCAGCTGAAATAGGAGTACGTTATATACTTCCTCGCATTATACGAACGCATCGTTTTTACTTGTGCCGGTGACTAACAAGTTCATTATGATTAAATTAGGGCTGTCAGTCACCATGAAAGTCAGTCACAATTTTTGTTGAATAAAATTTCTAGGACATAAGAAATCTTTGACATGGTTTACTTAAAAATTTTGACGACGCCAAGATAAGTTTGTCCAAAATATCAAGTACGTGTCTAATTACCGAGTGTACTTCTTGTGAACGTATTCATACTTAATTGAGAACACTTACATTTGATGCATCTACGTCGTGTACTGTGGCAATTCGAGGAAATCGAACATAAAGGGGAACAGCGATTTATTGAGGTTAACTTTCGGCTTTCGACTGTTCATTACAAGAATAAGTGACCGTTAAATCGCACCATAGCCTGCTACTTGAGTCACTTCCTCAAACAAATAAAAAGTTTAGTCATTATTTCTAAGTAACGTATGAAAGTGATTTAAAATAGTGTTAACTGAGCGCCCATCTAATATAGATCATTTTTCAGTATCAATTGCGTACTTTTATTGCGTTGCCTGCATATTAATAAATAATCTCATAATATCTTATAGATACGTACTGGGATATAGCAAGTTTTTAAACGATTTTGAATATTGTCGTCGCGCTTTATACACATTTAGTAATACAACTAGCTGTGACTAGAAACCATGAAACTAAGTAGGGGAATGGAAGAAAATATGTAAATTATGCAAGTTAATTATTGGTGTACAACCGATCATGTATTTATATGTATATAAAGAGAATGTTACGGGATGGCAGATCTAAAACCATTGTCAAGAAATTGATAATTAAAGAAAAACGATAATTTCATATGGACTAAAAAATAATAACGTAATTCATTCATAAAATAACTATCTTTTTATTATTATAATATATAAATAATGAATATATATACAACATAAATAAATAAAAAATATAGATAGAGGTGGTGAAAATAATGCATGTCCGTTAATATTACCTTCTAGGTGCGCCAATGCACATAGATGATGCACATTAAAAAAAAAAAATTATATTATATGAAGTAATACGTAGAAAATTTAAATGTGTTAAATTTTTTGGACGAAATCGTTTAAAGGAACTAAAATGCCGCCTTTTATATTTTATGCAATATAGCAAGAGAAGTATGATATCTATTCTATGAGATACGAAATTTGCTGTTTAGCAGCAAGGATAGTTGTAATTAGGCGAAGCACGTCCCTATGGAACCATGCGGAGGCGATGTGCATTTAAGCTTGCAGGGATCCAATACATTTGGAATTATTATAGGATTGGTATAGTTAGTGCGATTGAACGTAGGCCTAGTCAACTTAGCTTCGTTTTATTATAACGTGTGAAAAATTTCAACATATGAAATGTGGCTAAGATTACATACTTATAAGGTATTCTAATTATTAAGGGTCGTTAAGCTACAATACTGCAAAGATGCAGGAATCATACGCAAACAGCCGAAAAGAATGCGAAGATTGTGTTACAATCAGGCGTCAATATGTTACATTTTGGGTGATTTTTGCGGTGTAATGGTATGAAGCATACAATAGCCTCTATTTTATAGTAACGTACATAGGTGTTTCTTTAGGACATGCATCACTTTATTAAACCCACGACATCTGTTAGGGTCATTACCAAGAAAAAAAACGTTCAAAATTCATTATACAAGTATTTAATAATACAATAAATTATTCGATTTTCTAAATCGTATAACCGATTAGATGATGTATTTTTTTAATCTGTTATAATTATAATATATGCCGCGAATTCAAAATACCGATAAAAAAGTGGCCCTATAAATAAAATACCGAATAGTGGCTGAATATTCGTGGCATCTACCCTATTATCAGTACGAAAATTTACTACCATATAATCCATATAATTCATTAAGTTATCCAATATCTACCCCTCACAAGAACAGGTGATTCATAAAACAATAATATTTTTAAGGAAAAAAATTAATGACTCTTCATTAATATTTCTTGAATGATAATTAGTTACATTCATACTGCTCAAATTTATACAAAAATGATAACAAGATGCCTTTTTTCAAAATACAACCCTTATCTACATACATTGTCACATGTATACATGCACGTCATCATAATTATAATATTGGTATATATTAATGTTTAATTACTTTTACTTCATCGTAAATTAAACTAACCCTAAACACCACCTAGAACTTACCTTGTGCGTCCGAATAATACAAAAGGCGAGTGTTTGCACGTACCTACAACAAAATACTACAATATTCGTGATAGACAAGCATAATGACTAATGATAGACAGCATGCAAAATCACTTAATGTTTCGAACGTGCCTGAGGTAAACAGATCTGTCTCAACAACATGTTTTCTTTACGGTTAATATAATAATCTTATCATTACTTTACATGTTTATTTGTATAACTCCATTATTTATTTTCGCTTTTATAATAAGTACTAAGTCCTTAATATAAATATAAAACATTGTCATTTCGCTCGTTTCTTTAATGCGGTTTTGTTTACCTCCGATAGATAAGCGTGCTTGTATCTCTGGTCTCGTTATACACTAGGTATGTTTTATTATGTTATATTACATCGGAACTAAACAATGACCAAAACTTATTTAAGATTATCGCCTTTTTTTTAAGTAATACTTTTCAAATTGCGTATTGCTAGGAGTTCCAATCAGGCATTTGTACTTATATTTCGTGGCCAAAGCCTACTACGCTACGTTTACACTAGTTATAAGTCAGGTTGGTATAAATAATAACTTTGCAGTATAATGGGATGTTTGTAACTTGTGATTGACAGGACCATTCTGGCTATTTTTATACTTCGTGATGGTTCAACAAGATTATTAAATTCGACGAGGTTGTGCAAGTAGCAAAATAAAACAATTATGTATATTAATGAAACAAAAATGTTTATTTTATTATAATTTATTTCACTTGATTTACATTTATTTATCACCTCTTTTGTGAGACAATATTGTTTACATAATGGAATAAGGAGTTTACATCTCCCGTTATCTTACATTAAATTTAATTTCCGTACTTCAAATAACATTTGATTTTCAATTATCTAAATTCACTGAAGGTACAATCGTTTCGTGGATTAATCAAATAGATATTTGTTAAAACTATATTATCAGGTCAATAATACAAGATGTCACAGCGCCGTTGCTGATACGTAAAATGGTACGATCATTAAAATTAATGAAAACCTAGTCGAACAAAAGCCTTAGAACCCGTTTCCACTTGTCATATTTCGGTTCCAACAAAATGTCGGTTACATTATTGATTAAACATTTTATACGAAGCTGTTTATGTTTATCAGAAACCATTTTTGTTGGCTCCAGTATATATTGTAGTTATTTTTCCAGTCGTCACGGCGGATCAAAAACGTGTAGACATTCGCTAGCGTACAAGTTTGTAACGACGCTGTCCACATTCGAATGTTGGGCTCTACAATCCTCTCAGCTACGTACATTCATGTAGAGTATTCAAAAATGTCTCTAACACACAGAGAACATATTATCATGCTGTTCAATTCTGATCTAATGTTAGACTGATTTGAATTGATGCGGCAATATTCAATTTAAAGTACGAAAGTGAACAAGTGGGAATGGGCTGTAGATGTCATATTATTTCTATGCGACAAATCTACCATTCATATCTACGTCACTATTTTGTACTAACAAATCAACGCTAGTAAATAATCGGTATATTAAATACAATCAATAAAATATCAATTAATTATTACACCAAAGCAGGGTTTAGTCCGATTCGCACTAGAATAATCTTTGACGTCACCAAAATTTGTTTATCGATATCGTATATTTTTAAAAATCATATTTCAGATTACATCAATTTATTAAATAATGAACGTTTAATTATTATTAAAATTGATTACACCTATTGAAATTGTAATTTTTGTTTATTTTAGTTGAATTGCATTTATTTTTATATCTATAGTAGTTTTCATTATATGAAATAGGATTATTCACCTTTGTCGTCACTCGCCATGTAGCTTAACATTTTCAACATTGTATTTGTTTTATCTCAAATTGTGTTTCAGATATATTTTATACTTTTTTCTATCAATACTTACTTTTCTCACACGACAAATCGTACACACACTCACATTAATACAAAGGAAACTTAAAATAAAGTATTGATATGATTGTTTCTATACTCGGTATGCAGCTGGTTCATAGGAAGAAGTTTGATTTATACTTTCACATAAAGGGTTATAGTTAAAAGGATACCTAATGTAAAAATATATGAACGTAATTGTGTATTAAATGGATTAAGTAATATATGTAATATTATAAAATAAAATATCGTATAGTCGTAAAATAAAGAATAGGATGGGGGTGACATACATTGCGTATTTGTGATTTTCAATGTAACATGTTAATGCCATTACTTGTCTTTCACTATCAACAGCGTAGCCATTTTGTATTTACGATGAGTGGCGGCCATTTTGGTAATCAGTCCATAATAATATTTTTTTTTACTATATGTACACATTTTATCAAAGTAATATTTAATTTAAAAAAATATTCGATCAGAGAGCTGTTGTTTATTAATACATATATGCAAATCCTTTATGGCAATAAGGGAATATCTATTTACTTGTAGAAAAAATTATAGAAGCCAGGATATCAGTTATTCACATAACGCAACAGCAGATTTAGGAAGCGTTAAAAATGGTGAATAAAGCAAATGCAATTAATATAAATAAAATAAAAATATTTTTGTATTAAATCTTAAAAGCTACATACAAACAAATATGTCATTAAAATAACAAATACACCAATGTACACGGCCCCTAAAATAAAATCCAAGTTCGCATCATAATATATATATATCAATGTCCTACAAATGTTGAATTGAGTATCACAATATACATATAAAAGCACGATTTTAAATAAAAAAATACATACTCTCACAAAATTGCTACAGTTGCATTATAAAAATGATGTTTGATTTAACCATGGCTATGCAGTTTAAAAAATCTAATTGACTATATTGTTCATTTACTACAACATGGAATTGTAATCTCGGATTATATTCCTGGATTTGTAAAATAACTTTCAGTAATACCTATCTAACCCGCGTCAGCTAGCATCCTACTAAATTATAAAGTTGGTGTCATCCATAATTACGAATAACTAAACATGTCATTAAATTGAAACCTACTTATGCTTAAGTATATAAAAACTACAAATGAAACCATTTGTAGGGTAAAAAAATAAGAGGAAAATATTTCCAGTTTGTCTGAAAGTTATTAAAACTAATAAATAAGTTATGAAACAATTGTTCTAATTCGTTATAGGGCTCTCTGTGCCACTTCCGCTGTTTTCTGTATTTGCTAGAATAGTTTTAGTATTCTTATTATTTTTCTTTGCTGACTTACTCAAGGTTGCTACTTCTTTTAATAGAGTTTGTATCTTACCATTCATTAGATTAAATTTGGTCTCATTTAAACGATCTTTGTTTTTCATTTCATTTCGTAAGTCTGTTGTGTTGTTATGGTGCTGTGCCTTCAACTCTGTTATCTGAAAAACAATTTTCTCGATTATAGACAATTTTATTTTTTAGTCTTCAGATTTTTTTCTATAAGTTTTTAATGTTTTTAGAAATGCTTTTAATATACGGTACCAGGCCGTACTAACCAGTTTGTCTTTGGCAAGTAGTTCCATGTCTTTCTGTTGCACCTTCTTCTGCAGGCTAGCAATAGTTTCCTTGAGCTGAGTCATGGCAACGACATGGTCAGATGAATTTGGGTCCAATTCACCTGTCAAACAACACAATGGGAAACAGATATTGATTCATAACAGGAAAACCAAATTATTTTACATTGAATTGTCTATGAAACAAATAACAGTTATATATTTAGCGTAAATTAAGTTCGGAGACACTTTGAATATACCACACCACAATTACTCCAAAATTGGTTCATTTTTAATTTTGGAAAGTTCAAGTGTACTAATGATTTCTTTAATACAGTCTAAATAAATGTTACAGAAAAATAAATAGACAATTACACATGAGGTACTAGGCCAGCATATTCCAATGTATATTGAAGATATTTTTTGGCGGAACATATTAATTTGTTTCTATAATACCTGTTACTAATTGTTTTATCTTTTCTAGTAGTTTGGTCTAAACTATTTTATTGACGTACTAAAAATTTGATTCCTTTTAATTTTCACTCCTCATATCATTGCAGTCTGTCAACGAGATAAGGGCTGATGTCGAAAAGATGGATCCTTTCTTATTGGACGTACTGGTGCATTAACTTCTTATTTTATATAGAGCATAAAATATATTCAATATTTACCTTGCAATGGGTTCATTTTCGATTTTTTCTCTGATGGCTGTGAATCATTCATTGACGCGTCATTTGCGGTCATGGACTTCATCATGTCTGACTTCCGCTTTTCCTTATGACTGTTTTTCGACCTGCAAATTGTAGGAAACTTGATTCTTTTTTAATACTATGAGTAATATTTTGTAAGACAATAACGAATGAAAGATTTTTTATTAGTAGTTATATTAACTAAATAACTGCTATAGAGGTGTGTAATAGAGATATCATTTTACAAATTACTTTGCTATACTAATATAATGAGGTGAGCTTTTTGCAAGCTTACATGTAATTATAATATATCAAGTCGTAATATAGACCTAGTGGTATGTATTTATTTAACTTTTTCAAGATTACATTACTTCAG
>DWON01011664.1:0-10059 GCA_018251015.1 Phocides pigmalion okeechobee
AAATCTCCGTGTTTGATTTGAGATAGCTAAGGTGTTAAATTTTTGTACGTAATCTACAATAAACGTTAAAAAATACATAATTAAGTAAAATAATTTTTTGTAAGTAAAAAAATGCTCTATTGCCAAATTTTGATTTTTGAGATAACACGTTATTGAAGCAAAGAAGCGATATATTTCGAGGCAGTGGTACATTTTTTGGACATGCAAAAAAGTTCGGTAAGCATCCAATTTGAATTAAAGATACTACTTTGACTTTATGAAGGATTTTTTATTATTTTATTAATATTTTGATTTGTTTTTGTATTCTAGATATAAGTTGTATTTTAGATATAAATAAACAAAAAGATACAAAACTTTATGCAGCTCTCGGACACCAATCGCTGCAACCAATGGACATCAACATGAAATATCAAATAATAGGGCTTCTATTTGAGATCGTACATGTTTTTTTTTTTATTGTGGAAGAGTAAGAAACGGCATGCAGGACACGACATGGACAACCACGTCCAATCTTAAATAGAACAGAAGTTCTATTTAAGGCTGGATACGGACGCGTTCCTACTCTTGAGGACTAAGATGGTCGCCTCCAATGGTCGCTTCGTTGTTATAAGTACAGTAGTTCCTTGACTGAGGAAATAAATTAACAAAACGAGCTACTTATATTACCATAAAGCGCTGGACTCGTCGGGAATTAGCCGCAAGGTTTTATGGACACGGAAATGGGTTTGAAATTAATGAAAATAACTTTCAGTCGCGAGCAGAAGTGTTTTTTTCAATTATATTGAAAAGGATTAGATTTTGTATATAAATAGAGTAATAAACGAGCATGGAGATTACCAGATGTTAAGTAGTCACTGCAGGCCACAAACAGGACTAACCTGCAACCACACTTCTGCAATAGTAAGACAAGAGTTGTGTGACGGCGGATTATGGGATGGTTGTTGGTACCTCCCCAGCCAAAATACACTCTTCAATATAGTTTAACTAAAACCATAGTTCTCGATATTCTACGTTATATTAAGTAAAATTGTAACAACATATTTTATATGTAATATGCAATCGGTAAACAAGTGTTTTAAGTCACGCTACTCTATAACCTTATCGATATGATAACACCGAATGGACAGGTACGTAACGGTAATTGACTTGTGTTACACAAGTTGCTAAGTCGCGACGGACGGACATAATAACACAAACTTTCATACGTGTATCTCCTTTTTTGTGTCGGTGGCTAATAAAACAGTAAGGGTAGCGGATGGTCTCGTCCCAAATTTGCGAACCAATCAGTCTGCACAATTCACGGCGCCTCCCCGTAATAAATCAGTAAACCTTATCGCGTATGTAAATAAATCTCAGGAAAGAATTTCCCTTTATTCAAAGAAAAATTATATCACGTTTCCGTTTATCCTGCCTTATCTTACATTATACGCCTTCTTGTCCCACTGTTGGGATTGGTTTTTAGAAAGGTGGGTGAACTATAGTTTGACCGAGGAGAGGCCACCACCACCCTCATAATCCGCCGTAAAGCATTACTTATGTTTCGGTTGGAGAGGTACGGTTGCGGGCTACACTTTGAAGCGAGGCGATTATCTTAGTGCTGAGGAGTAGCAGCGCATCTACGTTCGAGCTCGAGTTGCGAGCTGGTGGGAAGTTAAATAGTTAATACAATATAGTAATTTAGTTGTTGTTCCAAATATATGTAAGTAAATAGTTACTACTGACTAAAATTATCTCTTCAGTATAGCCAGCACCCTCACCTCTTCAAGTGAAACACAAAAGTTACTTTACGGCGGATTACGAGGGCCGTGGTGGTACCTACCCGGTCAAATGGTAGTTCTACCTCCTGTCATAATTATAAAGTAATTAGTATTAGTATACTTAGAATTTACTATATCAGTATATATCTCACTACAACCAATGATTAAATATTGAAAAATATTATTTTAAGAAATAAAAATATTTTAAATAGCATTTAATATTTCATTCCTTCTTTTATTATGAAAGAGTAAGAAATGGTAATGCAGGTCACCTGATGTTAAGTGGTCACTGCTGCCCATAGACAACCACGTCTAATCTCAAATAGAACAAAAGTTCTATTTAAGGATAGACGCAGATGCGTTCTTACTCTTGAGGAGTAAGATGTTCGCCTCCAATAATGTGTATCCGGCAACCACACCTCCCCAACCGAAACACAATACATGAAGAATATGTTGCTTTACGGCGGGTTATGAGGGTGGTGTTGGTACCGCCCCGTGCGAGCTCTAACAGCTCTACCACCTTTAACCTACCTTACACTTATATTGTATATGTATATTATTCGCGTCGTAATTAGTACTGATTATAGTATAAATTTTAATGTTAAAGTAACGTAAACATAACAAGGTACCTAAAAACTAATTATAATAAACGGAAGTCCGTGTCAGTGCGTGTCAGTGTCAGTGCAGCATGGTTCCAAGAAAGCTGAAGGAATTCCCGCGTTAAATAGCGATCGCAATTCTCTACGCGAGATACGAACGAACTCCGTTGTCACCGGCGTTAACGATCAAACGTGGGACTAACTGTATGATTTTTTTGGTACTCTGATTGCAAGGAACAAAGATTATATATCTTTAGTTATAAGAGCATGTTCTAGAACATAAAGATTTTGAATCTACATGGTACGCAAACAGAGCAAAGTGAGGCAATTTCACTGTACATCTGTTTTCTTGGCCGGCTCCCCGGTGGCTCCCCGGTGGCTCCCCGGTGGCTCCCCGGTGGCTCCCCGGTGGCTCCCCGGGGACCACTTGATGTGGTAGCTATGGTTACTTAATTATCTCAATGGCCGCTCTTACTTATTATTTCGATTCCAGTATTTTATCTCGTTACGGTGAATATAACCTCAATTATCTCCATAAAAACTACAATTATTTTATTAAACTCATTGAAATGTATATTTCCCATGTCTATGTTATATAATATTAATATCATATGTAAGTAAAGTTAATACCACTTTTGATCGACCTCGCCGATGAGAGGAGGGCTGATTCATATATCGAGCAGAGAATTGCGATTGCTATTCAACACGGGAATGCAACTGCCGTTCTTGGAACCTTGCAGCTTGGGCTCGGACGCCCTTTAGATTGATTAAATTAGGTTTTTATATAATATTTGTTTATTATATTTATATTTGTTTGTGTCATTTAACACTTTCCTTGTGGCGCACAGCACCGCGCGCGTCGCTTGCGGCTCGTATCCGCCTGTGGTGTGGTATACATCTGTATGGATGACGGCCGAACAAAATTCTGTGTTTACGTCGGCGCTACAAGACGGGAGGGGGACATTACGTCTGAGTATTCTTAGATGATACACAGATGCCAAAAAATATAATATTTCACGAAAATATTGGCGCATCTTCGGTCTTGAGAAATAATCGCCACCATAGTGCCCTCTTCCGCAACGCTGACCCGACGTAATAATGAGCGCCGCGGACAAAGTCAATGCAGAAACTACTGATTTAGTCTATTTCAACTTTTGTAACACAGAGTTCCTGTACCGCCGTTTAATTACAGGCTACGTATTATCATATAATACTTACGTATTTGAACTGGTCTATGACGTAACAGTTGTTATAGTTAACCAATCATAATTCAAATTCCCTGTTGCTGCACAGTTTACAGCACGCACCTGAGCTTATATCCTGCGTTCACAGGCGCGGGCTCACGTTGGTATGTACACGTGTATATTTTATACAAATAACCGAATTTATAAGTCCTACAAAGTGAAAAATAGTTTAAATGGAATGTTGGTCAAATAGATTGCCTTGAAATCGGAAAGAGTCATCAGTGGATGCTGTTACATAGAAAAAATAAAATTTTGACAAATTGATACCCTTCCTATTTTTTAGAAGTCGGTTAATTCAAAAGATTCCAACGAAATGAGAAACTTCCTCATTTTTTGAAGTTAGTTAATAATTCCACTGAAAACATGACGCACCTTTGTACAAAGGATAAAGTTTCCTAAATAGTTTTATTAAGTTTACAACGAAACTGCTGCTTAGAACGATCGTTCAAAACGACATATCAAACATTATATCTGCATTGTCTTATCAACTTTATATATCACATTATAAAGTTCCTATTTCCACTAGCGAGTAGAATGCTTTTTAAAAATTTGTTTCAAAAAACGTCGTAAAACAAATATAGTTTCAATACACTTTAAACTTTAACTCCACGCAATAGGGTCTGCAATACATTGAGTTGCTTAAATACACACTAGAAAGGTATATAAACTAGTGGAATAGTCGAGTTTGGTTTTAGAACAAAAATGCAGCGCGGAACAACCATTACTGATCCAGGTACGTAGAAGTTTCTGGAAACCGCTAAAGTTGAACATTAGACGCGGATAGTTAGAAAACAACAAGAAAAAACATTCTTTTGTACAAGGATCGGTTGTCAGGTATGTTTCTTAAGAAACTTCTAAAAAAAAAGAAGTTCTCAATTCGATTATTTGTTTTGGCTGGCTTATTAACCGATTTGGTAAAAAGAAAATCTATTTACTTGGATATACTTCCCCTGTGGTCCTATTTAAGGTTTATCAAAAAATATTAACCCCAAGCATGAAAATATAGGGGATTAAGTTTTGTATTTTAATTAAATTATGATTTTTCTAGTTAAATTTTTAGACAAGCATCAACAGAAGAAGATACTAATTTTTAGGTAAAGTTCGTACTCGATAACACATTATTAATATCAAAATAGTTTTCTTAAACAATGAGCAGATGGTTTCTAAGAATCTTTTCCTTTATAACTCTTTCTGTACTTCTGGCCCCACATTAAGATTGGACACACACAAAGACAAATGCACAATCCACCCAAATCCAAATAGTAACACAAATTCCTCATTCAGATATGTGCTTGACTCTGGATCGAACCCAGATTCTGTGTCTCAGACCAGTATGGTATAGTTGCGTCGTGGGTTGGATTATCTGCTATAATTTTGGATCTTTCCGGTTAACAAAGCACTTTGAGAAGAATTACGTACATTTCATAGGCCTGATTCGACTAAACAAATGAGATTTTTCCAAGAATACATTAAGAGTTATTCTAGAACAAATCGTATTTTCATTTAAGCATCATGGCGGACAACGATCAGCTGTTTAAGTGCTTGATTAATCTTGACGCTACGACTCCTGAAACTTGTAATTTGACATTACACTCCTACAAAAATACGTTGACATGTTATACACGTTGACGTCGTATTATACTTTTTGCTATTTTTATTCCTTTAATATCAAGTTAGTCCGTAGTAGAAAATATGAAAATAGGCTGCCATCGACAAGAACTCACGCCCGCTAGCCACTGAGAAAAAGTAGGACTAAATTAATTTACCCCGAAAGGTGCACTAACGAGCAAGAAATGTAGGCAACAGCGGTCGCCCATTACACTTAAAGACTTAACTCAACTTCAGCTAGCGGACAAGTATATGTGGCCCATCGGTTGTCACTCGTCTAACTCCTGTCCGCACCCAACATTACGCCGTTGTTTAATGAAACCAACTATCAATTCTCAAAAGTACGCTTGAACACTTAAAAAAGCACAGAATGTACACAATGTGGGTGGATGCCCCATTTCTGGGCAGGGCTCGCAAACAACTCACGTTCACCGTATAAACCGAGTTCTTGCTAATAAAGTTTCTTTATCAAACACCGCGTACGTGCCGCTCTTACTTGTCACACACAGACGGAGAGAATCCTACTTATTACATTTTAAAAGTCCTCCGTTGAACACAGGCTTTCCCTAATAAAAGATTCTACTACAGTTGAAAGGTAGCCTTTAACAGTGACCTACATAGGTACGCCATGACTATTTTTGTTTGGCGATGGTGCCTCGTCATTCAAACCGCAGTATTTATCCCTTCTTTTGGTATTCCATCTTCGTAGAGCCTTTTTGTAGTCATTTATAGATCTTCTTCGAAGACAATCCATTAACCTACACCGTAAATAAATGTTTTCAGAGAACGACTTCGTGAAGTCTCGACGTAGGCTGTCATCTTTAATACTTCGTAAACCTTCGTCCTCGTAGACCCTCTTCAAAGACAGTTCAAACGCTCATTTTGTAAACCCCTTTCTTCGTTCTCTTTCATAGATATAGTTTGAAGATTATTACGCAAAATAATTAAACATGAAATCACAGTAACAAGTACCGTAGGGTAAGAGACTAGTAGAAGTCTCCGAACACTTAGCTAATATTAACCATCAATTATTTGGGTTCGAAGACTCTCTAGTTCCTTCCTAGTACCATTAAGGATGTAGTATTAGTATTATTTTTAATATAATTTACACCTAGAAATAAGGGAGGCGAGCTGTCGAAAGCAGTCACAGTCGCATATGGACATTTGCAACTCCAGAGAAGCCTACTATGTATCGCCGGTCTACAAGGCGAACTTATAATCTTGCAAATTCTTAATTTTATAGACCTTGTCCATATACCAGCTTTATAGACACTACGTAGGTATCTCCGGATTATGTGAGAAGAGCAGCGAACAAGCATGCAAATCAGCAGATATTAAGTAGTCGCAGCCCATAGACATCCACGTACAACCATAAACACGACTGAAATCCTATCTGAGCTCGAACGTAGATAAGTTGCCTCTCCTGAGGACTAACATGGTCGCCTCGCTTCAAAGTGTACGGCAACCGCAAACACTAGTAATGCTTTACGGCGGATTAGGAGGGTGCGGTGGTACCTCCCCGGTCGAACTATAGTTCTCCAACCTAACCACGCATATCACTTTATTAGACATATTTCGTTGTAATTATACTCATATAAACTGTTCTCGTAAGTACATTTAGAGAATATTTTTAAATCTCCGTAGAACCGCTTTGAAGAGTCGCTCCGTAAACTATTCGTAGACTACTTACAAGGACGTAAAACGACCTTCGTTAACGGAGCCAAAGGCACAATTGTCGTCGCTTCAGAAACGTATATCTCGCCATATCTATATAAATAAAAATATTGAGGTCTGACGTAGTGCGATGAAAAAACGACTGAAGAGGTTTCAAGGTTGTTTTAGTTCTAATTCTTAGACACGCAGTACATATAACATATGTACAATTCAATTCAATTTAAAAAAAATGTATATATGTATATCGATATCTTCTTCGTAACAATTTTGTCGCTTCATAAAGTCGTCGGGGTCGGTTGGGCGCAGGCCGTGGAAGATCGGTATAGTTGGAGATGGATGGATGGACGTCTAAAGGTTGAGATGATAATGATTTTCATTTAATATAAAATATTGTTCTACTTTGCAGTGATTTTTAATTAATTCGTTTTAAGGTATTCCATATTAAATTTGTAATTAATATTGTTGTAATTAGATAGAAATGATTGTATTAGTCTGCTACCAAATTAAAGGTTTAACAAACAACCATTTAATAAGCAATACGTGTTAGATTTCTGTTCTTGCCGTACGAGTGGTGCAAGCGGCGTGATGTTCAAATTATAAAGAACGCAGACGATAACGCGGTTATCAGTTAGTCTTATATAAATAGTCTTTTAAAAACCTTTATACCGCTATATTTTATATCTGAACATTATGTGGCCTGAATCGTGGGAGCCATTAATATTAATATTTATTTAAAGAAATGAGTTTGTTTACGTTGTTACAGATGTCTGTGTGTCAGTTGAAGGTGACCTGAGATCTAGACGCTAGGTCTGCACTGGGTCTAGCACTAAATCATTCCACTATCTCTTGGACTAACACGTATTGGTGCCAAACGCTTGCTATATACCTTGCTCCGATAGATAACTAGTTTACCGGTAACAAGGTTTTTTTATATTGGTGAAGACTAGCAAACGAGCATGCAAACCACCGGATGTTAAGTAGTCGCAGCCCATAGTCATCCACGAACAACCACAAATACGACCGAAATCCTATCTGAGCTGTAACGTAGACATGTTGTTACTCCTGAGAACTAAGATGGTCGCCTCGCTTCAAAGTGTAGTCGGCACTTTTTCCACAGAAACACAAGTAATGCTTTACGGCGGATTATGAGAGCGGCGAAGGTTCCTCCCCGGTTCCACCACCTCAAAAACTTAATTCTGACCGCGCCCATGACATTCAACTTTGTCGATCGTTTAGGGTCTTACGTCTACGGCCGAGCAGCATTTTTCTTCTGAAGAATAGTAGGGCACATAAATTTAACCACCGCCGGACACCCATCCAGTTCCCGACTGCACCCAGCTTTAACGTTCATTGATTGCAAGCAAAGTACCGCGTATGAATTTACCACCAACGATCACCCATCTATCTTCGGGACGCACCAAAAGTTTAATTTGTTTAATCGTTTACGTGCATATAAGTCTTATAACAATGCACGTTGAAATTACGTCATAGTTTGTTATAGTTTAAAATAGTTTAATTGCCCGAAAGTTATTCACATTTGCCAACAACAATTTAATTGTGGTCACGTACTAGCGCTCGCTACATATTACCGCGAACAACTTGTTTACCTTAATATATTTTTATTTTAAACATAGCGGGGATATATTTCGCTGAACCAACCAGTTAGCGACACTATTTGTTACGTTTCTAAACCGTATATGTGGTTGAATCTTTTATCTACGTATCTATCTACGTTAGAGCAGTCTCCACCGCGAGGCTCCATTGCAATCTGTTTTTGTAAAAAAATAGTATTATCAAGCAGCTTAAGTCGCTAAATATATGCTTAAATATTTTGCCATCCGGTGGACTATATCGTAGCTACTTCGGTCTAATAATAAATCCCTCTGACCGGTCATTAATCCCTCTGTATGGTAAAAAAACAATACGTAAAATTTTAAAGGTGGAAGAACTATAGTTCAACCCGGGAGATACCACCGCCGCCCTCATAATCCGCCGTAAAGCATTTCTTGTGTTTCAGTTGTAGAGGTGCGGTTGCCGGCTCCACTTTGAAGCGAGACCACCATCTTAGTCCACAGGAGTAGCCACTCATCTATGTTCAAGTTTAGATAGGATTTCCGAAGTGTTAGTGGTTGTACGTGGATGTATATGGGCTGCGACTACTTAGCATCAGATAGTTTGCACGCTCGCTTACCACTCTCCTCACATAACAAGATATCTCGTTGTAGTGGCCACTTATCTATTTGCTTCACTTCACCCACTAATGGTCACCCATCCAATTATGGGACGCGCTCAACGTAGCTTAGTCCGTTGTTTACATTCTACACTCATGTTATGTCATGGTATACCCATGTATAGATTATGAAGCCATTCGGTATTGGTGGTATTACGTCCGTATTTTCACTTCACAGACTTCTTTCAGTTGAAATGAATTGAAAACTTCTACGAAAAGCAGACGCTAATCCTGTAGATTAAGGTTCTTGGAATAGGGTAAAAGAGGCATTAGGACGGGCGAAATTAAAGGAAAGGGTACAATTTATTTTAGGTCCGACCGGGGAGGTACCGCCGATATTTCTAGCGTGAAGTAATTCTTAGGTTTCAGTAGAACGGTGTGGTTTTCGGCTCACTTACACAACAGGCAATCATCTTTTTAGGAGTAGCACCGGACCTGTGATCGCCTTTTTTATATATTTAAATCTAACGATGAGGCAGACGGCCTGATGGAAAGCAGTCACCGCCGCCTATGGACATTTGCAACACCAGAGGAATCGCCAATGCATCGCCAGCTTTGAAGGAGAGCTCTCTTTGCACCTTTTTTGAACCTCAGGAGGAAGTTCATTCCACATCTTGCACGTCCGTGGCAAAAAAGAGCGGGCAAAGCGTGGAAGACCACCACGAGTCCAATTGATGCGGACGGAACCTCATCACTTCAAAACTCCTGTTCTTTATGGAGTTGGGGTCACTGCCGCCCAAGTGTCTGTGGGAGTTTTGAAGTGATGAGGTTCCGTCTGTAAGGTGGTAGAGCCGTTGGAGCTCGCCCGGGGCGGTACCACCGCCACCCTCATAACCCGTAAAGCAACATGTTCTTCATGTAGGTGGTTGTTGGATACACATTATTGGAGGCGACCATCTTAGTCCTCAAGAGTAGGAACGCATCTGCGTCCATCCTTAAATAGAACT
>DWON01011665.1:0-10058 GCA_018251015.1 Phocides pigmalion okeechobee
CCCATTCAAATGAATATGGGTTTTGTTTTTATCAAATTTATATTCCATAGGGTTAAGACGGGGGGAAAATTTATATTCCGCCGGGGGGGTTCCCACCGCCATTATCATAATCCGCCGTAAAGCATTTCTTGTGTTTCGGTTTAAGAGGTGCGGTTGCCGGCTACACTTTGAAGCGAGGCATCCATCTTAGTCCTCAGGAGTAGCAACGCATCAACGTTCGAGCTTAGATAGGATTTCGGTTGTGTTTGTGGTGGTTGTACATGGATGTCTATGGGCTGTGACTACTTAACATCAGGTGATTTCCATGCTCGTTTTCTACTCTTATCACATAAAAAGGGCAGAAATCGAACCGGAGACTATAAGCATATGCTAGATTGAAGCATAGTTTCCGTTGCGCTACGCGATTTCCTCAAAATACAACATTTGTAACGTTCTAATTTCATGTATGTACTATATGCAGTGACATTTGCAATGCCCTTCGGGTAAATGAATGTTATACAATGTTACAACGATGTTAGATACAGTCAAAGTACACACGCCACGCTTCCACGTGTAAGCTCACCCGGGCATTGCATAAATACCTACGTTTACAACAATCTTTTGAACAGAGTTTAGAATTAAAAACACTACGCGTCGTATAGTTTTTATGTTATCTACCTATCAGATGTTAAATTTTCTGCACTCCATGAACCAACCCCCAAGCTCTAACAAGACTAAAGAAGGAATTAGACGTATTATTAATTCTGGGGGTTGAAATGGTTGACTCGCTAGTAAGTGTAGACGACTACACCACTTCAACCGATACTCAATAACTACATTACAGCGGAATATGAGAGGCGTTGGTAACCCTCCGTGAAACTTTGTTCTGCCACTCTGTGTATAGTTATTTATTTATTGAAGTTGTTTTTTAATAAGTTTTAATTCCTGCCGTCGATCCGATTTCGATAATTCGGTTGCCATCGTGACCGAATATTCGGTATTTGGCAAAATCACTGTTCAAGCATCTCGGGCAAGATATTAGAGTATATTTAAGGGTGAATATTTTCAGATACATTACAAGACTTTTCTTAAGCGAAGTCTATAAATAAGATATACAATACAGAGATGGAAGTTAAAATTATTTCAAAATGACGTAACATATTTTATACAGATATTACACTACATTTATTAGTCTTTTTAACGAAACTGCAAAGAAAGCTCGTCCCTTATTCTTTAAGAAACTTTGTGAACAAATGTATGACAATACGCTATTGTTACAGAGATAGTTCCTTATGAATTACACTATAAAACCAACTTAGCGTACAGTTTTAATTGGCTCCTCAGTCGTACCACATATTTTATAGCTTGTATGTTATAATAATATTTATGTTATTCTAATATCCATTGACTATATCTACTATCCATTGCCAGCGTGATTGAGTACGGCCTATTCGTTTTCAAACTGAAAGAAGACACGTATTTAGTAACAGGATATTAAATTAAATAGGACTAATTCACTGCAATTCGTAGTTAGCTATAAATGACATTGACTGCAGTAATATTTAAAATGTTTTACTTTTACACCTTCCATATAAACATAGAAAACCGCTAATTGTTTATTCGCAATGATCCACCAACTCTGGTGGTTTTTAGGAGGGGTACTGTTGTTGCACTTAAAAAGTCGCCTTCATCTTAATACTTTGTCGTAGGAGTGACAACGTATGTAAGTATGAACTCAAATAGAACTTCAATCCTGTTCGATGTGGGTGTCCAAAGTCTGCTGTGACTATACGTATATACGTACTCCCAGTAAGGTTGTGTTGTGATAAGCGAGGGAATCGCCCGTAAAGGTGTGTCAGGTCATCTTACCGTCTAATGAACTTGCGAGTTCCACGTTTCAATTAAGGTAATGCTGACCGGCGGTAATTATTTCCCGCAGTCAATGTGCTAACACAAACAATAAGACGAACGTGCCTTGTGATAACAATTATATGTATGTCCTTGTTTACGGGGTTCGAGTGCCGGAATGTCGAACACTTATGTAGTGCCATGTTTGATTGACGCTGCTGGAGATAAGAGGGCTGGTTTATGTCTTGTATAGAGAATTGCGATTGCTATTCAGTGCAGGAATGTAACTAGCATTTTTGGTACTTTGCCCCATAAGCTCCGACTCCCTTTAAATTGTTTAGGTTAGGCTTTTGTGATAACTAGTTTTTAGTTAGTCCATGTAATAATTAGGTTAATTGATTATGTAATTAACCATTGTATATCCACATACCTATATTTTTATATTAGAAGGTTAGATTATATATTTTTATATTCGGTCTATGTCACATCCAACAGGATTGAAGTCCAGTCTTTGAGTCGCAAATAGGTGCCTTTCTATTCCCGAGGACTAATTCAAATTCAAATTCAAATATTTTATTTTTCTAGAACATTGTTTCATGATATGATGTAGGTTATAAAGGTATGTAAATTCACCAAATTCCACCTGTCAAGGCATGCAAAAATTTCAAATTACAAACATTCTTAGGCGTAAATCATATAACATTATTTATAATATTCAATTGCCATGCCTAATATGGTCGCCTTGCATGTAAGTCACTCCTAAATTTATTTGAATGCATAAAATTTTATAAAGACCCCAAAGAAGTGCGCACACACGCTTTTTCTATTTTTCTTTTAATTTATTTTGTCTTGTCTTTTGTTATGACTAACGTTTAATGAAAACCTATTTCATTAGATGAGTACTATCTACTTCGCGAAACAGTGGCCGTTATAAAAGCGTAATTACTAAACTCTATATCTCATAAAGAGCCTTCTCCTGTTGCTATTATAAAGAAGATTTAAGACCCCGTAAAATTAGAAATATTATATTTTAAATGTGTTTTTTTTTGATACCACATTTATGATATTTCTGGAAAATATTTTTCTACAACCAAATAAAATTTTAAATAATTGCATTTTTGAACACGATAAATATATATAGATAATATAAATAAAAAGATACTCGAACAATTATAAAGGTTACTTATTCTTTTTGAAAACTTTTGATGAAATTTGTCTTCCACTTGCTCTTATTTCGTCCTTATTTTTTTATTTATTTAATTATTTATTTCAGGCTACTAAGGCCTATAATCCAAGACTGTCTAATACTAAACAAGAGTCTCTTCTAATGAAGGATTACGTAGAATTTCGTCATCAACTCATGTCTCACTGTTGAACACAAGTCTTCTCTAAGAATGAGAAGGATTAAGCCACAGTTCACCACGCCAAATATGGATTGGCACATCTCAAACGCCTTTCAGAACTTTATGATGAACTCTTCAGCATGCTTTCCTCGTAGTGTTTCCATACACTGCTCAAGCGCCATAATTCTCTTCTAATAATTAATAACTTAATAGTTCAAAATGTTATTGCTATTCAGGAACGTTCTTTAACCATTTTGGTTAAAAACGTCTACATTTACAGCTGTTATTGCTGTTATCGGCCCTGTGTTTGGTGTTCAGGAAGGTACAGTTTCACTATGCAGTAATATAGCTCTGTCAATGTCTCACAAACTTTTTTCTTAGAAATATGCGTGTTATCGGCCATTTAACAAATTGTCAAGTTTCCGGCCATTTCAGCCCATTTTCATTCAAAATGTTGAATGTTTACAAAATATTGTGTACAAGCTTCAGATACTAGAGAAAATCCGTTTATATCTGTGTATTTAAAAATAACTCTCAAAGAGAATTTCTTGTTTATATAAATTCAACGAATGAGTCAAAAGACTTTGTATAAAATTGTGTATTTTTTTTTGTTATTTTGTTTATAGTATATATACGGTGGTAGGGTAAGGGTACCTTACCTTAGGTGCTAACATTAATGGGCATCAATTAATTACGTAAGGCATTCAGATGGGGGAGGGGAGAAGAAGCTCGGCTAATACAACTAAAGTTTTTTTTGTCAAGAAACAATGTAAAATTCCAAATAAAGTGGACATTATTAAATATCTCATATCTCACAAGGATGTCTCGGTTCGAAAAATTGCCAAAATCGCCTACGTAATAAATAGTTGCCCCATTACAAATAAAACAGTTTTCAGACAACGCGATGGAGTGTAATGTCATCTCGTACTAAATCTATTAAGGCTTGATAATAAAAATCTGCATCTTAACCAGCTCTCGTAGCGCATTCAATCGGCTAGTCAATATTAATATAGAAAATTACGATTCGTCTCGTCGTAAACGATCGATATGACGAATTTTTTTTTTTAATTTACTTATGAGATTTCCTAGGCGGCTATTAACGTTAGACATAGTAGGTGGAGCTGATCTTGAAATCCAGATATTTTAGAGCTTTACATAAAAATATGTATAATCCCAAATTTTCAACCATTTTGCAGCTCTCAATATTCTTCAATTCAGTGATTTTGGATCCACTTGTGGTTACATAAGTATATATGAGAATCAAAGTTAGTCGATTTGACAGTAATAACAATGTCTGTTCATAACACGATCTCATTCCAGAAGTGTTAGATATAAACATGATAACACCTATCGGTTAGAGAACTACACTTCAGCTTCGATAGTCGTAACGTTAAATAGTAATGTGTTTTATATAATTATTTATACATATGTTATTTATGTATTATACATTGCAATAAAAGTACATAAGGTCTTATGCGTACCACATGTGTAATTTATTTCACTTATTTACATACATAAGTATATAAAACAAATGCTTTTATAACAAAAAATGTGGTCATAGCAAACCATTCGCTATTACAAACATCAACATTCATTTTTAAATAAAGAATACCAATCATAAAATATGCGGAAAAATAGAAAATAAAACATACTTCCTATAAATAGAAGATATATGAAAAAAATAGTAAAGAGTGAAGAGAGGACATGATAGCATTGTCAAGAAGGCGCTGCGTAGTTTGCTATAATGTTGCCATATGCCGTTTGTATCACGTGAGTATAAGTCGGTCTTCCCTTAATGTTCATTAGACGTCACACAATAAAAAAACAACCAACCTTTTCCTAACACACACAGTTGTTAACAATCGTAGGAACTCAATTGCTTGGAGTTAAAATGGCCATTACCCACATGGGAACGTCGGCAAATTACTAATTGTAACTGCCCACTTTACTGTTTATTTCCCATAGTACTCCCGGTGATTTATTTCCTATGCTTATAACAGAAACTTATAGAGATATCAGTACTTTTTATGTAAGAAGAGTAGCAAACGAGCATGCAAGCCACCTGATGTTAAGTAGTCGCAGCCTATAGACATCCACGTACAACCACAAACACGACCGAAATCCTATTTGAACTCGAACGTAGATGCGTTGCTACTTCTACATCACATAATACGTACTGTACATAAATTTTAAGGTTATCCTTGTATGAATAGTGAGTGAGTAGAACATATGTGAAAAGTCCATTAAAACTTATATTTAAATCAATGACGATAACCTAACCAGACTTTATTGCATTTCTATTTATATTTGTCCTAAAAATCGTCGGTTACTTTAATAATATAGACATAGCCTGTTATATGCTCCTTTGCTTATCATAAGTGATAGCTATTACCAATGGACAGCGATGTAGCTGTTCATAATAACAACTATCTTGAAAATTTCGTCAGTTCCCTCAAGTAAATTTTTACTAGTAACAGAAATATTTTTTTTATTATTTATTTATTTGAGGCTAATTAAAATCCATAGAAACTATACACAAATACAAATAAACAATATAGTAAATTAATACATAAAAAAGTAAAACAATAATACTATACAAAATAGAAACATAAAAATTATAATTCTACTTTAATATAATACAACTTGGGAGGTTTCACTGCTGCCTTTATAATTTGCCTTGAAGCAGATCTAGTGTTTCTGTTGGAGAGCTGTAATTGCCGATTGCAATTACAAGCGAGGCGACTTTGTTAGTCCTCAGGAGCAACATCGCATCTTTGTACAATCTCAGTTAAGACTTCAGACCCGTTTGAGGTGTTATGTGGTTGTCCAGCTACTAGTGTATCCGCGTAACATCAAACGCTGCCTATATGCTCGTTTGCAACTCTTCTCATAACATAACTGTGACGTACAGACATACAATAGACGAACAACAAAATTACAAAAGTTTTTAGCCGTTTGGCTACGACACCCAAAAAAAACTATTATTAACTTGGATTAAAGGTTTCTCATTCATTACCATTATATTTTCTTACTATGTACACCTTACCTTTGTCCTCTAAACTTATTACCATGTCTGTTACCCAAAGATTGTCTGGAAGTTCGCAACTGTATTGATGAGACCGCATTTTGGTCACCACTATTATATTTGTTTTGTTGTATTTTCTGTTTTTGTGTATTCTTTGTGATGTACAATAAAGCATATTTGATACTCAAAGACCATTGCCTAACAATGGGTAAAAAATGATCAATTCTATAACTTCAAAACTACGTGATCAAAGTTTTTCACATTTTTTTTATAGGTGGTAAAGCCGTTAGAGCTCGCCCGGGGCGGCACCACCGCCACCCTCATATCCCGCCGTAAAGCAACATGTTCTTCATTGTGTTTCGGTTGGGGAGGTGTGGTTGACGGATACACATTATTGGAGGCGACCGTCTTAATATAGAACTACTATTCTATTCGAGATTGAACGTGGTTGTTCATGGGCTGCAATGACCACTTAACATCAGGTGGCCTGCATGCCCGTTTCTTACTCTATCACAATAAAAAAAAGGTATGTTGTACAATACAAATTACAGAGTACCGTAAATAGAATCGAGGTCAAATGGAAATGCGTCAATATAAATGGCTTTGATAATATTCTTTTTAATCTGATCCGCTTTTCCAAAGTGATAGAACTTCGTAGTTCGACACAGTAAAGTACCATGATACCTATATTTCACTTACAATAATAGTTTTATCCGCTAATGTGTTTCGGTTTGTGGGTTATCTTTAGGGAAATCACTTTCACAGACACATTTTAATTGAGTCTAAACGCTTAAAAGGTAGAAGAACTCTAGTTGGATGGGGAAGGTACCATCACCGCGCTCATAATCCGCCGTAAAGCATTACTTGTGTTTCGTCTCGAGAAGTTTGGTTGCCGACTACACTTTGAAGCGAGACGACCATCTTAGACCTCAGGAGTAGCAACGTTCCAGCTCAGATAGGATTTCGGTCGTGTTTGTAGTTATACGTGGATGTCTATGGACTGCGACTACTTAACATCAGGTGGTTTGCATGCTCGTTTGCTACTCCGCTAGTCTTCAGAGGTAGCAATGTATGTGTGGCCGACCACAAAATTGAGATAATCATAATTGGGAATACAAATCACAATATGGTATATTTGAAAAAACCTACAAATGACCATTAGATCTGCATGTCTATTTTCCACTACTATATTATAAATACACACAAATACCATCCAAATATTTTCGAGGAATAATAGCGTGATTACTTTTGTATATCGTAAATGATCGACAAAGCGATGTAAGATTTGGGATGGTCGGGATTGAATAGGTAAACTAGTAGACAAATTTGATGCGCTCTTCGGTAAACACATTAAAAAACGGTTGATTTATCTCGATAAATTACATTTGTTATGTCTTATTGCACTTGCGGTTTGAAAGCAACTGAGAGACGAGTTCGTCTATAAGCCGTGTCTTAACGAATAGGTAATAGAAAAGCATGGTCAGGTATGCTCCAAACCTCTCCAATTTATAGAAACAAAGACCCATCTATGAATACTATAAAACAAAGGCCCCCGTCGCGTCTCTCTGTCTGTCTGTTCGTGATAAACTCAAAAAGCACTGGACGGATTTTTTCACAATTTTCAACAACAAATAAATTAATCACTGGATGCATATATGCGTACGTTGTTTCAGGATTTTAGAATAATATAAAATAAACGCTGACGAAGTCGCGGGCACAGCTAATCAGAATATCAAAGTTTCAGTCAATGAAAAGACGTACCTGTTCTGTATATTTTATTTTGATTATTGTAATTGACTTCAATAAAACATTCTGATATATACCCGGAATAAAAATTCAAATACTGCACGTATAATAAAAATATCTTAACAAAATCCATACCCGTAATTGATGTGAGAGATAAGATAGATTTCAGAAAATCTTTCTAATATTTCAATGGTACTCGATGCAGGAATTTCAATCTACGTGCATGCATATGAAAGTATTGTGCAGGCCATTCATCTTGTGCATTTGCCGGAAGAGTATAGGTATTGTGAGGGTTGGGTTGATTATGTCCCCGTTGTGAATGCTAGAACCCGGGAACACGTATTAGTTCATTGTATATAGTTCGCAGTAGTGCATTGTCGTAGTGACCTCTTGCTGGTAAGGGTTCGATTCGGTGAATTCGATTTTTAAAAAACTTTTCGTTGCGTTAAAGGTGAGTCATGAATGAGGGTTTAGTAGTAAGATGCCTCTTGCACAAGAGACTAGAAGTTTGAGTGTCTAGAACTTCCGATTTTTCGAAGTTAGTAATTAATAACTACTTACTTTAACTTGTTTACTTTGCTTTAGCGGTTATCGAAAACATCGTGACAACCCATGTGCTTTCTAAAGCGGACTCTAGTTTCCCATAAAGTTTTCAAAAGTGTGTGAAGTCCATCAAAACGTACTTGGTTGGACTGGTGCCCAACGATAACTAAGGCTTCGAACCCTCGAAATGTAAGACGCCTAATCTTACTAGTAATTAATCACTGCTATGCTATGCTTATCTATATTAATTATTTAAAAGTAAATCGTTATTGATATGTTTATATTACTTTGACGCTAAATCTGCTGATTTAATCTACCTCAATCGTTGTACAACGGTCTGGTCTCGTTATCGGCTTCGGATTATCATACTTTAACTTAACTTTAACATCTTGTAACTTAGCGCTGTCTAAAAATCATTATAATCGTGATAACCTCCTTTTTTAAGTAATATTTTTTTTAATTCCAACAAAGACGGTTAGTTAAGGCAAGCAACATTGAGAGATGGAAAAACTATATTATTTGAAATGGGAGATAACTGCCAATATGTCAATACATCTCCGTATAACCTCATAAACAACTTAAGACTTATTTTAGTTAATATATGCATTTCTATTAACTATAGCGCCTACTTAACACTAACTCCGACGTTCATGTATTAGATCGAGTCAGGATTGCGGGAGGCGGCACTATACTGGTCTTATTTTTTCTAAACTGAAGATATGCCGACAATTCATTGAAATGTTGTATTTTTTAGCATCTGTGTATCATCTACGAATATACAGATGTAAGTAAGCTTGTAGTGACTTGTACGTACAACGCAGGTGTGTACAAGCCACAAGCGCATCGCGTAAAGTTATACACAATAGTGTTGTATGCAGGGAACACCAGGGAAAGTGTTAACATCAACCTGCATACTCCTTTGCGACTCTTCTCACATAAAAATAATGAGAAAAATACAAAATCAATCTTTTTTTTTAATGTGAGAAGTGTAGCAAACGAGCATGCAAACTATCTGATGTTAAGTAGTCGCAGACATAGACATAGCCCATAGACATCCACGTGCAACCACAAACACGACTGAAATCCTACCTGAGCTCGAACGTAGATACATTGCTAGTCCTGAGGAGTAAGGTGATCGCCTCGCTTCGAAGTGTAGCCGGCAACCGCACCTCTCCTCTCATAATAAAACAGAAGCAATGCTTAACGGCGGATTAAGAGGGCAGCGGTGGTACCTCCCCGGTCGAACTATAGTTCTCCCACTTTTAATATCATTGCTACATATTAACTATCGGACCATACGAAGGTGTAATCAAACAACTAAAATCATGTAGCATGCAATAACCAAACTCGTTAACACGTGCCATATCGTATTAATTACTGTAATAGAATAATTGTTAATTAAGGTATCGAAATGACTATTTCATACACTAATAAATATAGGCATGTTTTGATTAACGTCATTTACATAATATTGTGTACGTTAAATGTCATTGTTTGAATCATTAAAACATTTTAATTAATACTGATATTATAGTTTGTATGCAATAATCATACAAATATTACTATATTACCCC
>DWON01011666.1:0-10058 GCA_018251015.1 Phocides pigmalion okeechobee
TATACTATGGGCCTCTGTACTCAATTATACCTTTTTGTATGTTTGTTTATATTGCCTGAAATAAATGATTTTGATTTTTTTTTGATAAAGGGATTACAATTCAAAATCTTTAATCGTGAAGATGCAAAAACTGCAGTCAGATTACATAATTAAACAACCGAAAGAATTAAAAGGGATTTTCTAAATAGTTATTCAGCTTTATCGCGTCCCTTCAAACTATGTAACCTATTGATTGAACGGGAAGGGACCAGCGGCGCTCTCATAATCCGTCATGAAGCTCTTACAATTCGGATCTAGATGAGCGGTTGTCGGCTACACTTTGAAGCGAGGCGACTATCTCAGTCCTCAGGTGTAGCAACGCATCTACATAGCATTAATGCATAATACATGCACTAAGTCAGACAGGTTTTTAGTTTCTACATGATGTTGGTAAAACATGTCCATGGGCTGCAGAGACCATTTAACATCAGACAGCCTGCACCCTCGTTTGCTTCTAACTCTCTCTTCCGGCTCTAACAAAATTTCAAAAGTATACATATATGAAACAGTTATCAAAACATAGAGTCGAAAAGGCGTAATCTCATTTTTAAGGATCAAACCTTTAAATGATCCTTAGAGCCTAAGATTAGTCGTGATTACTTTTTGTAGTGTCAAATAATAATATATACACATATATGTATAGAGTCATTCGACTAATTAAGGAAAACACAGCTGAAACCGTTGATCCCAGAATTCAGAAATTTTGGAAATCAATTTATATAGCGTAACCGGATACAAAGAAAAGAACTAATCCGTAAGGTCGTAAAATATACATAAACAAAAGAGTAAGGTAATTGACAGACCTAGACATTAACACACAGCCGTGACTGTTGACCCTAGAATCCTGAAATATTGTAAATAAACGCTTTATATAGCGTAAGCGGATACCAAGAAAAGAACTACTCCTTTAAGGGCGTAAAATATACATAAATAAAAGATTAAGGTGATTGACAGATCTAGAGATTATCGCACAGCCCTTGAACCTAGAATCCTGATCTTTTGGAAATAGATTTTTATATTAAGAAAAGATGTACGTCCTAAAAGCTTAAAGTAGGGGTTGAACGCTTAAATAAAATTTTGTAATATCGACTTTTGATTAAGCAATAACGTGTGCAAAAGCTAGTATATATTATTAATGTTTTTTAAAAATATTCCTTGGAAAAAGGGACTCAAAAAATACAACAATTAAATTGTACAATTAATTCTTAAAATATAAAAGAACAAAGCTATTATTTAAAAAATTAATAACTTCCAATTACAAATTTAAAAACCAATAACCTAAAATTGGACGCGAATTGCGTAAATCCATTTTAATGAAGAAATTAAAATAAGGTGTAAAAAATTGTTTATTATCCATTGTGTTTTGTTTTATTTAACTGGAAATAAAGTAAAATCTACGTTTTTAGTACAAATTATCACGAAACTGCGTCGAATCGAGGTCGAATCGTGTGTTGAAAGTAACCCTCAGAAACGTAATATGTAAGACCTTTTTACTTTATATTAACGTCTCACTACGAATAAGTAAACGATATTCATATATATATAATTTACAATTTAGATGTAGCTTTTTATATCTACAAACAGACACTCACACACTCACACACGCACATACACATATATATTGCAGATATTTTTAACTTAATTTAACTTTTAATTACTTTAAAAATATCTTTTTTTAGCTTTTATTGTAATTAAAGTAAATTGAAATAAAAAAGAAAAGTAATAAAATAATAAAAGCCTTATAATAATTATTATTATAAAAGCCTAACCTAAACAATCTAAAGGGAGTCCGGCACAGCCTGGTGCCAAAAACGCTAGTCACATTCCCACGTAAAATAGCAATAGCAACAACAAAATATCTGACACGCAAAGGGTTCCGCATTCGATTCTTATGCGTATTCATTTACGTACAACTTTATATCTATAGGACAATCTTGTTTGAGGTTTAATGTGGAAGTCCAAGGGCTGCAGTGACTATTTAACATCCGGTGGTGTAAGTTCATTGGCTACTTTCCTTAAATAAAAAGTTTTTTGTAAATTAGGTACTTAATTGTATTAAAAAAGCTAACAAGTTACCAACTTCCTAATCAAATATGTCCTTGAAACGACTCCAACCACTTTCTTCGAATCCTCACTAGGTTAGTGTGTCATCACCTTAACGCGGAGTCAACGACATCTGCTGCTTAGTGGACTCACTTTTTGTGAAGATCGCTAACAATAACTTTTACTTGTGGACTCGATTTTAGTTTGGCACAGATTTCTATGCAGGTCATTCGTGCCCGATTTCACTGTATAATATTGTTTACTAATCATTACGACTTACTAAATCTAAAATAGAAATAAATATAAAAAATATCTTCAAAGAAATCGCATCATCGGGTGACGTCTCAGCCTCTATGGGCGGGAGAATACGGGTCTCGAGGTATGTCCTCTTTGCCCGGGTCTGAACTCGGGTTGTACTCCGCCTTAACTATGATCAGCAATTGGGTTTTTTACCACAAATAATACTAATTTCTTTCAAATTAGTTTGTAATATATTAAGCAAGGCGACCATCTTAACCCTCAAGAGTAGCAACGTATTTACATTCGAGCTCAGATAGAATTTCGGTCGTGTTTGTGGTTGGTTGTACGTGGATGTCTATGGGCTGCCACTACTTAACATAAGGTTTGCATGCTCGTTTGCTACTGATTTTTCATTTGCTACTCGTGATTACCCGGTAGATAGTAAAATGTGTAAATTTCGCGATAATATCAATTCAAAATAATATTAATCCTACGCTCGTTTAATCCTTTTCAAAAAAAAAACAAAAACAAAGGACGACCGTACAAAGCAATTTGTCTCAAGCCGAGGAGGTCTAATTAAGAATTTCTTCAGCAACCCGATCGCGAGAAAAGTTCAAGTCATCTGATTTAATGATAATTATTATAAGACAAGGCATTGGGACTTAATCACAGGGTCTTGACGACAGACAGTGTCAAAGTAAAGTTGAGTACCGCTAGAAAAGGGTTTCTACTGTTACATTATTTAAGTTAAGTTTCTCAGAACAGTGTCAACTTGACACCAGAAATTTGGGCTTGAGCTTGTATTTCCTATAATTACAATCTATTTTTATAGACAAAATAAAGAATGTTGTGAATGACGTTTGGTTTACCAACTACTAACATCACTTCATTATGTTAGTCCATTTACACGAAATCAAATCCCAAGTCTAAAATAGTTAGTCAGTTTACTAATAAAATAAAATTCTAAGTCTAAACTAGTTACTCAGTTTACGAATAAAATTAAATCCTAAGTCAAAACTAATTAGTCAGTTTACACATAAATTTGATCCTAAGTCTAAACTATTAAGTCAATTTAAACTAGTTTATCAGTAGACACATCAAATTAAATTGCAAATGAAAATATTTAGTTACTTTACACATTAAAATTAATTTCTGAGTCAAAACTAATTAGTCAGTTTACACATAAAATTAATTTCTAAGAGAAAATAGTTATTTAGTTTACATATAAAAATAAATCCTAAGTCAAAACTTGTTAGTCAGTTGACACATAAAATGAAATCATAAGTCTAAACTAGTTAATCACCTTACACATAAAGTGAATTTCGAAGTGAAAATAGTCTGTCACTTTACACATTAAATTAAATTTTGAACTTAAACTAGTTAGTCACTAGTTTACAAATTAAAATTAAATTCTAAGTCAAAACTAACTGTTTATCAAAAATACCTAACTTTAACCCCCAAACATGGACGTTAAATAATTCAAATATTTAATTCCACATCATATGGTAGCTATTATATTGAAATGCCAAATGAACAAGTCCAAATTCGAGCGTAGACCGCAAATACAGTATGTGAATGAAGTAACTTGGTACCGATGTACTGTTGCGACAGTGCTGCGGACATTGCATGTAACCCTTAGCCGCTGTGGGGCAACTGGGCAGGCCAACACAACCTCCAAATAACATTCAACCTTATACCATTGGAATAGAGTTCAAAATCCATCGATGAATAACCGACTGTACGTATAAACTTGTTATACCCACGGAGTGTGCAATGTGAAATCGATCTTACTCAATTACGTTAAAGTCGGTTTTCGTTTGTAGGTAAATGCCAAAATTCTACGGCTTATCTGAGTGATGAATCGGGTTGTTGATAGGCTGTAGAGCCCTTAGTCGCCAATATATAAATAAGCGGTTGCAATCGATCTTCTGAGCCAGGCACCTTCCATAGTCTCTATAATTAAGGCGTTGAGATCGAAAATCGCGTGTATCAAGCGCCATCGTGAGCTCTCTGGCCTTTGAAATAACTACTTTACATGCAACGAGAAGCTTGTACTGACAATAATTATCTATTGACTAAGAAAAGATAATCTGAACCAAAGTAAAGCTATACAAAAGCGTTTAACATTAGAAAAAACTAATTGAGAAAATTAATCCAATATATGAATACCTATACATGAATACAAAAAAAAAAAATGTTTTTTATGTGAAAAGAGTAGCAAACTAGCATGCAGACCACCTGACGTTAGGTAGTCGCAGCTCGTTAACGAACGAACACAAACACGACTGAAATCCTGTCTGAGATCAAACGTAGATACGTTTCTACTCCTGAGGACTGAGATGGTCGCCTCGCTTCAAACTGTAGCCGGCAACCACACCTCTCCAAGCGAAACACAAGTTATGTTTTACGGCGGATTATGGGGGCGGCGGTAGTACCACCCCGTTCGAACTATATTTCTCCCACCTTTAAATGGAATGTGGTAAACAGAAAGACAAAAATACCAATAATTAAAGATCGGAGCCATGTTTGTATTAAGGTACCTACCTACCTTGGTAGGTAACCTTAGGAACCTAAGGTACCTTCCTAGTACTAATACACTTAAGGAATAGACACACAAAGACCGAAGATAGAAGGCACATTACTTCGTAATTATCTTGCGAAACCCATATATAATATTCAAAAGTTGCAAATAAGAGACAGATATTAATTTCACAAATGCTATTAGGACTTAGTTTAATTGCTATTTACTTCATTACTGATGATAATTATGACATACACACGGCGTACTTACTTTGTAGTCAATATTGCTAAATGCAAATAATTTGTGACATATTAAAAAACTTTTTGCAATATAAATTGCTATTACGATATTCGTATTATGCTATTATTCGATATTATACCAAAATATTGTTTGACACGATTTATATAAACATTGTAAAAAATTGTTTATGTAATTCGGTAAAATGTTGACCTTATTGTTTATGACACTGGCCATTAAGAAGGTTTAATAAAAAAAATAAGAAAAAAAATGCGATGTAAAAAGCGTGGGGTGCTTGGTATCAATAGATCACTGAAAAAACACCCCATGTTTTTTTACATCGCTTTATTCCTATTTATATTTTTTAGTTGGATTTTTTATAAAAATGTGTCTTTCAGTTTTTTTCAAACTTTTTTTTTTCATATTATTGCATTGTCGTCCGTCCTTAATACGCTTGCAGTTTCAAATTAATCAGACATCTGGAATTTGGTGAAAATTATGCTCAAAGGATCCGTTACATACATAGATACAACCCAAACTAATAAAAGCGTGTTAAAAATGAAAACAAAATCTATAATTAACAAGATCTTTAAGAATATGGAGAAAAAGTACAACTATTTATATTGTGTGGTTTTGTGTAACAGCATGTTCCCTTAATAATTATTTTATGTTTATTTTTCTTAATAATTAACGTAATTAACAGTTGAGTATGTAACACAATAATAAATCTCTAATTGTAATTGTAATTTCATTAAAACCAATCTTAAAATGCCTGTCTATCTGGCAACAATCGAAATATTTTATTTAAAGCGCAGTAATTGATTACACTACTTATCATTAATTCAAATCATTTTAAAACCAAATGTTAGTGTGTACGTGTGATTTTCACATAGATTTAAAATGATAAAAAACCTTGATGTTAGATTTTATTTACTACTTTTTACTACGTATGAATTTATAATCATGGCGGAATTTATACATTTTACTGTTTAATGGTACTCACGATCAAAAATCGTTACGTAGCAAAATGCTAGAAATAAAAAATAAACAAATTACTATCGAATTCAAAGTTTTTCCTCGACTTTATGGGTAAAAACAAAATTGTGTATACCTGATAGCTGCGTTAATTACGGTCAATATTAATTAATCTAAAACCATTATAAATTATTCATGAATTCAAAACGACAATTTTAATACAGCCTTTCTCTGGCATAATTTGCTAGTATTTGCGTATTCTGTTCTGCAAATATTATCTTAGGTCATATGTTTAGAAACCGGAACATCAGCTTTCCCCCGCGGTGGTTTACGAGTTGTATGATATTTTGAGAAAATACTTTAAAATGTAAAGTATTAAAAGTGTTTTTCGTCATCTAAAATTATAAGATATTTTGAGAGAATAGTTCAAAAAGTAAAAAGTGTATTTCGTCATCTAAAGTTGTATGATGTTTCGAGAAAATACTTTAAAAAGTATGACATAAAAGCCTATATTAGCCTAGCCTGGATGGAAAGACTAAGATCATCTTCTTATATATAAAAATGAATGTTTGTCTGTATGTCCTTTATAGAATCGTATATTATGCATTTGATCATGTGATGGATGATCTTTAGCAAAGTTGTTTTGCATGAGCCCACGAAGGTTTCTGAATTGGTACGCCTAATTTTCGGCAGATGGCGCTACTGTCATTCCAATGAATTTCATATATTGAAGTGACAGTTCATGCTGATTTGAATTGAAACAAAAACAGCGAAAGAATGATGACGTTTCGAGTTAAAATAAACGCGGACGAAGTCGCGAGCACAGCTAGTCTTTTATACAAATGAGACAACTTTTCTTGACGTCATGCATATAAATCTTAGAATAATAGTTTAAGTAACTAGAGTTTCTTTTTGTAACTGTAGTTACTTGTTACTTGTAAACTAAGCTATTATCTTAGAACAATCCACAGATTAACTGAGAGAGTATCACTGCCTGCCTCATAATCCGCCGTAAAGCATTAGTTGTTTCGGTTGGAGAGGTGCGTTCGCCGGCTACACTTATAAGGGCGGCGACCATTTTAGTCCTCAGAAGTAGCAACGCACCTATGTACGACATCAGGCAGGACGTTAATCCTGTTCGATGTAGGACGTAAATATCCATGGGCTGCAGAGACCATTTAACATGAAGTAGTCTACATACTCGTTTGCTACACAAAAAAGCATTATATACAGAAATATTAGCGATATTAGCATAGTAGATAAAGGACAGGATGGGACAGAATTATCTGTTACTGTTTATTTGAAATATGTATCACTTTAAGCTAACCTTGACAGCATGAAATAAACTCTATGTTAAACATGATTTTTCTACATTGAAAACATTATAATCTCAAATACCCATAAAACTGACAACTACACATGATCTTTGTGCCATTTTCACGGAATGTACATATACATTACCATAGTTACTAGAAGCATATATGTAGAACAAGTCTTATCTCATTCTATTCCACATGGGATAGATACCCCTATCTTTCACCAATTTTGACATATATCTATTACAAGATTTAATTTATAATTGAGACAAAACCTGAATGGTAACTGTAAGGGTAAAATAAAAGAAAACAGTTTTTTCCATAGTTAATTAGTATCAGGCGTTACTTTGCGAAAATTCATGCTATTAAGTTGTTAAAAACTACTTTGCAACAATCCGCCACCACAATGTATGATGGTAGTGCATGCTTGAAATATATACCATTGTTGTTGTGATTGTGGATTGTTACGAAACAGTTTTTAACAATAACTTAATAGTTTTTTCCACTTAAGTATGCCAATGATTAAAATATTTATACTAAAAATATATATTTTTAAAAATCTCACTTATGATTAAACTTCTACTAAGCCTTATTTTATTAACTACAGACACGACCTACCTTCGCTCGGGTAACAGAGTTTATATCTAATTTCTTTATTTTTCTTTCACACATGCATCCAGTCATTATCTAGTTGCAAAAACAAACAATTAGAAATATATATTTCAAATGATGAGTGAATTACGATATTGAATTTAACTATTTAATTTATCGCCTAATTTAGTAAAACTTCACTTATTATGCACCAAATCCTTCCTCAGGAATCGCTCTTAACTGTTGTAGAAAATTGAGAAAATCCGTACAGTACTTTTTCTCAGTACAGTTTTACAGTTCAGTTTCTCAGAAACAGAAAGACACAGAGATGTCTGGGGACTTTATTTTAAAATATTAATAGACAAGTCATAACCGTCTCATTGCTGGGTATTTCTCTCAAAATAAGGCAGTTACACACACTAAATAAATAGTTAAGTTTCTATACAAAATTTTGTCTGTACAACACAGGTGTGTAGGAGCCGCAAGCGCGTTGCGCCGCGCATTACACAGCAGTGTTGTGCCGCAGGGTAAGTGTTAAGATGGATTACAAGCGCATGGCGGCAACTTCGTAATCGAATAATAGATTCTTTAACTTATAAAAATAATAAAAGAATTTTAATGTAAAAATCATACCAGCCTCGAGCCTTGCCTGCAGAAACACCTGCTCCGATTGCAGAACCTGGTGACGGAAGGCGCTGGCTTCCCTCAAACGGAGAACACATGTAGCGCATATGCAAGAGTCCTTATCATCTCCGTCCAAATGTGACAACTGTAAGAAGTGTACAGCTGTAGTTTCAAAGGTCAGGAAACCTAACACATTTGAACTGGGAAGCGTCACTTTTTTATGTGAGAAGAGTTCAAACGACCTGATGTTAAGTAGTCGCCTATAGACATCCACGTACAGCCACAAACACGACCAAAATCCTATCTGAGCTCGAACATTATAATGCTACTCCTGGGACTAAGATCTTTACTATAATTACGTTGAATGTAGAAGAAAGGAACACAAATCAATTTTTCTAACATAGATGGCGCTTTATACAATGTTATTATAATAAATTATGTGTTACATTGACTCATGCAATTTCATCCCACATTAAAAAATTGATCTGTTTTTACAAATTGTAAATTGAAAAATGTACTTTTTACTTCTCCACAAACGGAAAAATACAGAAGATGCAAGATATTTGCCTGTTAATTTCAAATACTCTTTTTTATGTGAGAAAAGTAGCAAACAAGCTTGCATACCACCTGATGTTAAGAAGTCGTAGCCCATAGACATCCATGTACAGCCACAAACATGACTGAAATCCTATCTGAGCTCCAACATTATGATGCTACTCCTGGGACTAGAGATAGTCGCCTTGCTTCAAAATGTAGACAACCACACCTCTCCGACCAAAATAAGTAATGCTTTATGACGGATTATGAGGATGGTGGTACCTCTTCGGTCAAACTATCTCTCCCACTTTTAGACACCTCCTTGCCACATTTTTAGACATATTCCTTTATTTCTAAGCAATGATTGGTGCCGTCTTAGTAAGTATTTATATGCCTGTTAGGAGGCACCGCTCTTCTATACTGCTAACTGGATGATATATCATTATATTTTTAAAACTAGCTGTACCCACAACTTCGTAGGGGATGATTGAATTAAATTGACATAACTTATTTATTTGTTAACCAATTTCAATGAAAAAAGTGAAGTCCATCACAACATAATCTTGAAAACGAAATTGAAATTGGATAAGCCATTTCTGAGATTAGCATGCACAAATATACAGATATAAGACATAAAGACAAACACACAAAATGAAAAAACATTCTTTTGGGTTCTCTTGCATAAAGGCACCCTATTTTGATTTTTATAAATAAATTTGCCATGTACAGACAGCGATCAGTTGCAATTTTATTATATGTATAGGTGTCAAAAGGTGGTAGAGCCGTTAGAGCTCGCCCAGGGCGGCACCACCGCCACCCTTATAACCCGCCGTACAACATGTTCATATATTGTATTTTGGTTGGGGAGATGTGGTTGCCGGATACACATTATTGGAGGCGACCATCTTAGTCCTCAAGAGTAGGAACGCATCCGC
>DWON01011667.1:0-10058 GCA_018251015.1 Phocides pigmalion okeechobee
ATCCGCGTCCATCCTTAAATAGAACTTCTGTTCTATTTGAGATTGGACGTGGTTGTCCATGGGCTGCAGTGATCACTAAAACATCAGGTGGCCTGCATGCACGTTTCTTACTCTTTCGCAATAATAAAAAAAAAACAAATTAATAAATAGGCAATGATAATTAGTTAGCCCTGTCTATTCTGTCTACAATATTTCTAAGTGAAAATAAATCAGTGTTCTGTACATATATGTAAAGTCATTACCATGATAAATATATATATTTCAAAAAGGGAGTTACCTCGTCGCATTCATCTTTGGCGTTAAACTATTTTTGCTTTTTAATAAAAAGTTATGGTTGCCGGTTTGCAACTAAGTAAAGAACTGGATGCATGTATATAAGAAAAATAATGTAAGTAAATATAAGTCGCTAATTTAATATATAAAAAAGTGTACCATTAGCGGCTTGTTCAAATATCTCCTCAGCTAGCTTGTAGTCTCCGTTCTCGACCAGCGCGTTCCACAGCCGAGCTTGTATCGGGCCCTCGAGCTGCACACCGGTCTCTCGAGATAGTGCCTCAAACGCGTCTTTATATTTTCGTCTTCGTAAATGCTTCAAAAGTATTCGAACTGCTTCCTCCTCTTTACGCTTAAAACATACAATAAAAAATTATTACTAATTTATATGGTGATCACAGATTATTATATATTTAATGGTCACAAATCAAAGGTTAAGTCACACAATATCAGAAATAATAATTTAAGAATATTTTTGGTAAAATATGAAATGTATATTAATTGCAGATAGTAACATTATTAAACAGATATATTGAAATTTGAAACAATAAATAATTTGATAATTGGTAGAACTATAGTTCGACAGGGGAGGTACCATTGCCGCCCTCATAATCCGCCGTAAAGCATTACTTTCGATTCGGTTGGAGAAATGCGGTTGCCGGCTAAACTTTTAAGCGCGGTGACCATCTTAGTCCTCAGGAGGATCAACGTATCTATGTTCAACATCAGATATGATTTCAGTCGTGTTTGTTGTTGTCTCCTGTACGTGGATGTCTATGGGCTGCGACCACTTCACATAAGATAGCTTGCATACTCGTTTCCTACTTCTCACATAAAAAAGTGGATTTAATACACACAAACAGAAAACATTATAGCCATTTTTTATTATTACTTCCCCACAGGGCCCTAACTTCTTGTGCAACCAAGTGCTGTCAGATACCCGGAATGTATCGGAGCTACAAATAATTAAGCACTAGTCAATTTTATCTTTTTTATTATTACTTCCCAATAGGGCCCTAAATTCTTCTGCAAGCAACTGCCACAGCACACACCCTGTATCCCTGTACCCTGTATTTTTACCAAATAATATTACATTTATTCCTTGAATAGGTTCTTGTATCTTACATAAAACAAAGCATAGCATTCAGTTAAGTAATCATACTATTGGATGAATGAATATTTATTTGCTCAGATTGTGGTTTACAGGAAGTCTTATTGTTAATAACAGCAGATAGGTGTGGCGACTTTTCTCTACTCGACAAGAGATGGCGCAACATGATCCTGAATCACGCTATCAAAGTTTTCTAAATATCATGCATATATACAAACTCCGAATATGAGACTAGCGGAGCACGGCCGCTCCCCAGGCACATCAACTCGCCTGGCGGGAGATCTCCCTGTTGCCAAATAGATACAGTGTGCAAAATTCTCTGTCCTTATACATAATTTTATTTATTTTCTAATAATGATAATAATTGTTTATATTAATAGCAAATGACACAACAATGTTCATTAATAAAAGCTAAATTTCATTCATCATTGTTATATTTGATCCATACAGAAAAAATATCTAGATAATGAGCCGCAGCAAACAATTTATCTCACAAGTTTGTACATACACATAAAAGTAAAGTTCATACAATTTAGTGACTATGAAACAGTTTGTGGATAGTGAAGATAAATAACTATTTGCTCAATAAACAAGGAGATAAGTAGTTAGAAATGCAAAGATTATTATTGTAAATGTGGATTTTATCTTTGAGAGACAAAAAAATGTATGTGTAACTAGCTCCTTCTCCCTGCTTTGCTCACATTGGACTTTATAACAATACATGAATACAAACTTTCAATGTGTCTTCCCATTTTTGTTGTATTTCCAAAATTCCTTACTTGGATCTTACACTACATAAAGGACTTATTTGCAAAATTTCAGGATTCAAGGTTCAGCTGTTTTGGACATTGACTTCTGAATTTATTAGTAGTAAGGCGACTAATCAACTCAGAAATCAATCAATCAATTAATTTTATTTGTAGAAAAGGCACTCTATAAACTCACAGATGTTATCGAGCTGTGACATAATATAGTAGAACTCTTGGAAGCAATAAGTATTTTTAACAAACATAAATAAGTCAACATTACAATATAGCCTGTATTGTACTATATGTGGTTATCATTAGTATGCAATCTTTTTGACGTTAAATACAGAATGTAAACAGGCAAAAAACACAAAATAACAATTCTTTTTGCACCAGAATATGCAGCTCGCTTAATGTTATTGCTGATGTGTTCCTTACACATCAGAAGCTAAGCCATTGCAAATGTGTTGCAATTTAATATTAATATGGAAAGTTGCAAAATTTTATTCTGAGACTCCTCATAAACCACAAAAAGCGCTTTACTGCTACTAAAGACAATAAATTGGTGGTACCATGATACCATTTTAGTATTAGCTTAGAATTACATCAGAACTGCAGACCCACAATGCAAATGTAATTTATCACATAGAACTCTGCTTATCCAAGGGTTGCGCTCAAAGCCCTTTGCATCTTAGTATGGTTATCACTGCAGCTTAAGGGTTGTCAAGTGCAAATAAACATACCAAATAATAATTGTATAGCTATTAAGTCTCCATCATTGCATTGTGCAGTGCCTATCACACACTTTGACATATAAAAGATTCAAGTTTTTATCTATACTCGTACATAAATCTATATATTCTTGGTCTAAATGTTTGTGAACTTTTCCATGCATTTTCAATGTACCCTATAAGAAAACCATCATACTGCGGGGCTACCGGTATAGAGACCACTATTCATTTATAACAAGCAGTAACAATCAACTTTACCCTTCAAATTATGTCTATTATAAACAGTACACCAATACATAATCTGAAAAATATTGCACAAAAAAATAGCTATGTAAATATAATTATTTTGGGCACTGCACAGTTTCAAGATAGTATAACAAGATAATGTATAGCCCATAAAGAGGCCAAGGGCGCAGGCACTTTGTGTACATATTTTGAAGTGTATTAATATTAAATCTTTAATTTTTGTATGACACAAAGAAATAAATATACAACAGTAAGGATTACTGGCGTCACTTGCATTCCATAGACTTATCATATCAGCATATTTGAAATTATCTAAAATAAAAATAAAATAGTATTATATACCAAGCTTATAGTGTCCATGGCTCTGTTGACCAAGTCTTCATTGTCAATACCTTGGAGCTCCACATACCAAATTGTGTAACTGTAAGATGGACCCCATGATTGTATTGGTACTATCTTTATGTATCTCATAGGTAAATACAGGCCCTCATTAGTTCTATTCCTTAGTTTGAATGTTTCTGGAATATTATCCTTCTTTAAACCCCTAAAATGAACGACATTTATAAAATATCTATTTGAACATACATAAAATAGTAAAATTAGTATTAGTGAACATCTTCAAATCCCAAAAAATAAGATACAAAATGACAAACATAATTTAAATGGGTGTTTAAGGGTATGAAAACCCCTTTCTCAAAATGTTGCTTGGCTATATCTCTGCGTTTTGTTTATAAATTCAAATTCAAATATTTTGTCTCATTGTAAGGTATTCACAAACACTTAATGAATGTCAGGTCATAAATACTACATCAACATTGAGCGCCTATTAGTTAGGGTTGACCGGGAGAAAAAAGCCAGTTGTAAAAAACTTGAAAGGTGGTAGAACCGTTAGAGCTCGCCCGGGGCAGTAGCACCGCCACCCCCATAACCTGACGTAAAGCAACATGTTCTTCATGTATTGTGTTTCGGTTGGGGAAGTGTCTTAGTCCTCAAGAGTAGGAATGCATCCGCATCCATCCTTAAATAGAACTTCTGTTCTATTTGAGATGGGCGTGGTTGTCCACAGGCTGTAGTGATGCTTCTTACTCTTTCATTATAAAAAAAAAAAACTCTTGGCACTCTTTCTAAAACAGTCATTGATAAATAAACACAGCCTTTCAACGGGATCAAAATATGGTCAAGCAATAATCAAAATTCCTTCTTCATGAATACCCGGTACATAGTATAAGTTCATCCTTTTCGATTACTTTATAGTAAATTAGATACATACGCAGTTAATATTAAAGACATGACATTGTCATCTGTTCCCCCAAAAATTTGGAACTTCCTGAGGTCACTAACATGCGCTTTAATATATTTCCCAAATTTGATGGACTGCACTATGGCTGGTGAGTCCAGCTTCAGAATCAAGTACTGTGAAGCAGGCCCACTGTCCGTAAACCATCGTGAACTTGTATTAAGCGGTTTGTCAACCATAATGTTTCTGAAAAGAAAGCAAATACTATTTAATATTAATACTAATTACTCATTATTGAACTTATTTCACAAGAGCATTAAACAGCACGGTCTTTCTTACAACATAATCTACAAACTATTCCATTTTGTAAAAGTTATATTTGATAAAATTTATCCCAAAATGAAAACAAAAACAAACAATTATAGACATGTTGCGAAAGCTGATTTAAATTTTATATTTTTTTGATAATCAAATGGGACATGATAAAGCTTGAAATACCAATAGTTTTTTATAAATAGCCGGGGCGTGTTACATGAATACTCCGAAGCAAAATATTTTGCAAAAAATGTACTTACTCAGGAACAAAGGTAGTGGTATAACTGGAGTATTTGTGTATGGTGTAACCCAATTTAACAGTCTCATATTTCTCTTCCATATCGATGTGTTTATATAAAAAAAATATCACACTTATTTTGAAATCACTAAAATAATAAAATAATCTATCAAGACAGTTCAGTCGCTTTCAATGAATGACACTGACACTGACATTATTATGGAAATCTGACAGTCGCACATTCATGTGAGTCTTGTTTATGTAAGTTCGGAAATAAATATAGAAATCAGCTAATCATTTTTTAATTTCAAAATTATATTATGTACCAATAGTATAGTTATATTAATAATCTCCGTTTTTCAGTAAATAAAAATCCTAATAATATTAATTTAAACAAATTACTCATATTCTCTGGCTTTAAAAGTATTTTCTTTGTACCACAGATTATATATTATGCGCCTGCGCATACATGCATATTATTATTTATTCTGTTTGTAATAGAGTATCGTATTCTAAAAACGCAATGACGACTTTGATAGGATTAGACCTCTCCATAATTTTTGACCTTGCTTCATGCTAATACTTACTGTTTGAATAGCGTTTGTAAACACGTTTATCAAAATCATTTTTTAATGTTAATGTTTCTAAACCTTTATTTTAATAAGCAACTATAAAAATGTGTTTCAATTTTTAATAATACGCTGATTGTGTAATATTAAATATTTACCTTTATTTAGTTTTTAATTGTATTCACGTTATTATTAATTTATGTTTATATTAATATAAATATGAATTTGTTATTTTCTTGTGTTCTGACGATATTAATGTATGCATCGGTGTACAATGTTCAAGGAATATCACCGAAAGAATGTAACCGTCTAAATTCATTAGACAAAATAGTGTTATCTTCACTTGGCAAAGCGATCTTACCCCAATTAACATTTAAAGTAAAAGGAGAGGCAGGTAAAATACTTGTAATTGGGGGTTCCGTGGAATATACTGGAGCACCATATTTTGCCGCAATAACGGCCTTAAAGGTAGGTTTTACAGGACATTCAAGATTTTTACATTTTACTCTTCTGGATTACCTCATATCATATATATTTATACTTCATCAGTAGCTTAATCATCGCCGCAGCTAGTAATCAAATTGCAGCGAGATAATTATTATTCTTCTATGGATCTCGAAAACAATAAAAAATATATTTCGGTTTAAGTTTTTAGTTTATTAGAGTTCTAATTGTGACTTGCACATTTATATCTACGAGTGAAATTTATTCAATTTATTTTAATACTTTTCATATATTTATATGTATGGAACTACATATGATTAATTTTATTAAAAAAAACTTTCAGGTTGGAGCCGACCTTGTTCATGTAATAACGACCGAAGGTGCCGCACCGGTTATAAAGTCCTACAGTCCAGACCTCATCGTACATCCTATCCGAAACATATTATCATTATCGAAAATTAGTGCTCTATTACGTAGTATGCACGTTATCGTTATTGGTCCAGGGCTGGGTCGCGAAAGCGATGATATAGAATTAGTTTATAAAGTTGTTGAAATATGCAAAATGCTGAGAAAACCTCTTGTAATTGATGCTGATGGCCTATACGCGATCGCGAAAAATATAACTGTGCTTAAAGATTATCCTAGTCCTGGAGCTATACTCACACCAAACTATATTGAAGCTGAACGATTGAAGCAAGCTATGCCGAATGCTGATGATGACTGGCACCATTACTGGGGAAATAATGTTTCTGTATTGGAGAAAGGTAGCACAGATGAATATTATTCGGCCGTCAATGATTTTTCGTGGAAAATTTCGGAAGGTGGATCTGATAGACGCGCTGGTGGCCAAGGAGACATTTTAGCTGGTTCATTAGCAACATTTCTTTTTTGGAGTTTACAATCAAATTTATGCGAAAGTCAAGCATCTCTTCAACTTGCCCAATCTGTAGCAACATTCAGTGCTTCTAAATTAACAAGAGCATGTAATTTGAAAGCGTTTACAAAACTTGGACGCAGTATGACAGCTTCAGATATGTTAAATGAAATACATGCTTCATTTGTGGAATTATTTGAGTAATATATACAGTCATTGAAACCAAATATGTGTAATAAGTAAACGAAAAAATTCAAACGTTCAATGTGTTTTAATTTCTATAATATAAGCTTTATTAGAGAGTTATGTAGTAATGTTGAGTACATAGATCCATTACAATATCGTAATTATCTATACGGCTTTGTTTATATTTGCAAGATAAAAAATTAACAAAAATCCTTGTATTCGTAGCAAATCGGAATTGTGATCTAACACTTCCTGCGGTGTGCATAACAGCTATGTTTAAGTTTTTGGCCACTAAGCTCTAAAAGAATTGAAATATTTTTAATTAAGTTTGTAATAATCTTGTATGAATTTGATACTTGAAGATACAAATTAAAGAGTGTAAAAACTTTTGATATTATTTGGCAAATATATGTATATCTTCAATTCGATATACTCGAAAATGTTTTGAAACACACCCTATATGTAATCGCCGTATCGGCGTTAAATCCCAGACAACACAAATTTTGTATTGTCTTACTGGAGAAGCGTCGACGATAGCTAAGCACCTGTAGTGTACTGTCGCACCCGCATACTCTGCGATTAGGCAGACGTCTTGTGCGCCCGTAAGTTGGTGCAATTTTTTTGCTACGGACTACATACATGTATAAGCCGCGAGCGCTTTGCGCCCAGTATTACACGGCAGTGTTGCAAGCCGCAGATAAAGTGTTAATAATGACGTAATTACACATCATAGTAAAAAGGCCGCCTATTGTCCATAAAAAGGCAAAATGTCCCTAACAGCTGGCACACCTGGCAACATTGGTTAATTGGCAATGTCATTTTGACGTTTTTGAAGCACGTTCAGAGATCTGTTATCGTAATATACATATACTGAGTGCCGTATAAGATTATATTTTTTCACTTAATAGAATTCAATAAAAAGCATTTGTTGAAAAGAATAATTCTACTTATATAAGTATCTATTTATTTCCTAGACAAAGAAAGTTTTTATGTAGCTTTTTAGTATTACCTTTTAGATATTAATCTGTGGTATTTACTTTCAGTCATTACAATGCAGGTTTTCGAACGCATTCTCACTAAATAATTTTTCTCTATCAAAATAATTTGCAGAGGTGTAATATTTTATTGTGTCGAGTTCGATGTAGTGCGATTATAAGATAAAATCTCCATTATCATGGAGGATGAAATCGACGAATGCATTAGAAAGCGAATACAATGGCAGCAGTTGCCTGCGAATGTGAAAAAGGTAAATAAAAAGTTTTAATCATTTGTTAGTAAAATGTTTTATGATATTCCAAATATGTGTTGTTATTACTTTATATGATAAACATACAACATGCTGTTTGTTGGCATTATCATTTATATACAACTTGTCATATATTTCTTAAAAACTTTATATTCTTCCTACCAATAATATTCTGGAAAATGATGTTTAATACTTTTTTGCAGCTGTTAGGCGACTCGCCTAAAGAATACGAGAGATATATTTTTGAATTCAGCATTAAAAATCAACTGCGATTTCGGGGTAGTCTTGGTAAGTATTTCTTCAATTTATTGTTATTATATTATAAAATACAATATTTTTGTAAAATGTTGTTTGCAGACTATTGGGCAATAATGTATTCCGTTATTACTTGTTTCTACTGTTATAATAATTTTCTTTAGTCAAAACTAAATAAAAACATAAATTCTACTTACTGTAATGAACTATATCTGTATATCGGTTCTAAAAATGTTTTAGAATTGGTTACAGTTCTATAAGGGCAGTAGTGCGCATTTACTCATCAGGTGGACTGTATGATTATTTGTTATTATTTCATAAAAAGATGTATAATGATGTAAAATTTGATAAAATTTAGCAAAATGTACTTGACCTACATTTAATGTTTACTTGCTTGCTGCAATCTCAATATTATGTTGGTATCAATCGTTAAGATAACTATCATGGCCAATGAGGCTATTTAAACAATATTAATTAGTCTAAAATACAATTCGGACACTAATTGTCCAATATACATGTATTTTACTATTATAACTTTTGGAAAATCTGAATATCGCCTTGAATTTATAGCTTCTCGACATACTATAGTACGCAAAATATAACATGTATAAAATTACCGCAAAAACTAATGACACTAGCGTGGAGAAGATAGTAATAAAATGTATATCAGTAGTTATATAGCTAGTATAAAACACTAACTGCAATACTTATATATTAGATGGGGTCAGTGTAGTGGGAGGTGACATTGAACTGAAGCTTATTTGGCTAGACCGAAGATATGCCGACAATTTACTGAAATATTAAATTTTTTGGCATTTGTGTATCATCTACTAATACTTAGATGTAATGTCCGCCCCAGCGTTGCAGCGCCAACATGAACACAGCACTTTTGTTTGCTTATAATCCATACAGATTTATCTGTACAACACAAGTGTGTAAAACCACATAGTTCCACGCATTATACAGCATTTTTGTAGGCCACAGGGAAACTGTTAACCCTATGTGAATATTGATAATATTTTGTAGTCATTAAAATTAAACATTAAAAGTATAGTCATAATAAAACATTGATTTAAGCTTGACTTTCCCTATGGGAAACAAAACTGCCTTGTATTACTTGGCATAATGCCCAAGCGTCTTGTACCAACCTGGTTCATACAAGTCTGTGTGGATTACGAGAACACAAATGCTGTATGTGCACCGTTGTAACATAATCATAGTCATAATTCTGTAAAAATTTACATTTACATTACATGTACATTTAAAAATAATGTTACATTTAAAATTCAATTTTTTTTTCAAGGCTTTTTTTATGAAATATAACAAATGATAAAGATTCAAATACAAATTGAAATTCATTTATTTGCAGAATAAGGTGATAAAGTTGTTAAGTATGGTAGGACAACTCTCTTATTCTAACCCATAAGGGTATGCATGTATTTTAATACAAATTTTTTACATTAAATTATTAACATTGAAGAAATGAAATATTCATTACAACAGAAAAAAGTATATATATAATATTATTTGGTATTTATATGATTAGCATTTGATAACCCATCCCATCTCTAACATTTTTGCAACATG
>DWON01011668.1:0-10057 GCA_018251015.1 Phocides pigmalion okeechobee
TATTGTGTTTCGGTTGGGGAGGTGTAGTTGCCGGATACACATTATTGGAGGCGACCATCTTAGTCCTCAAGAGTAGGCACGCATCCGCGTCCATTCTCAAATAGAACTTCTGTTCTTTTTTTGAGATTGGATGTGGTTGTCCATGGGCTACAGTGACCACTTAACATCAGGTGGCCTGTATGCCCGTTTCTTACTCTTTCATAATAAAAAAAGTTCAGGCGTTTAGAAAACATGCCCGTATTGAGAAGCACAATATCAAAATTATTATATTAGTTCTTTCAATAACGTCAATAAATTATTTATGTTTTTATGAAATTAGGAAATAATAGATATTCCAAAAATATTAATAGTTTTTACGTTGGATGAGTAGCAAACGTCGGATAACAAACGTTGGATGATTAGCAAACGTTGGATGAGTAGATACCGTTTATCATCAGGCGGCCTGCTGCATGCAGACCGCCTGATGATAAACTGTAGCCCATAGGCATCCACATTCAACTCAGACCTCAAGTCCCGCCCAACGTCGTACATAGATGCGTTGCTACTCCTGAAGACTGAGACGGTCGCCTCTCGCATCTCTCCAACCGAAACATACAAATTATTTTACGGCAGATTATATCGTTGGTACCTCCCCGGTAAAAATATTGTACTACCGGTTGATTACTTTACCTACACCAATTTTATTCATTTTCATAAGTAGAAGACGAACTATTATTAGTTAAAAATAATTTTGTGTTCAATAGACACTTGAATATACTCATGCAATACATAATTATTATAAGTATATTTAGTATTATATTTTTATTAATATTTTTTTTACAGATTTAACTGAACTTTTTAGACATTTCTTAATTAATTTAAATTAATATAAAACTATTGTTTATTTTATTTCTTGATATTCATTTTAAAGTTATGTAATAGAAAGCGAAATCATTTTCTTAACAAAAACCACGAATACAAAGAGATTTTTTATTCTTTCCGTGTCATATTTTGACATTGACAGAAAATTAGGCGGGAAGTTTTTTTTTCATAACAAAAATTAAAACCGCTGATTTTTTCAGCCAATAAAAGAAAAGTATTTGTTTAAAAAGTTTAACGTTCCTAAGAATAATAACACTATTTATGTCTTATCCATTAAAATGATAGAATTAATAGACAAATAGTTTTAGTTACTTATTCTGGTGACTTTTTAAATAAATAGATAGAATTTTATTAATAAAATAGTAAAAAAGCGTTACAGAATTTTCATAGGTTTAAAAAAATTGTTGAAATAGTTACTCATTACTTCTACTTACTAGTAAAATTTAATATTGTAATTATCGGATATATTAAATATTTAAGAAACAATAACAAACATGTATTTTATTTGTTTGTTGCTAAAAAACAAAATCAAAATATTTTTTTTTATTCAATATAATATCTTTTCATTAAAAAAACTATTTTTGAAGGCAATAAACTACGTAGAAATAATGATTCGTTTCGTAAAAGAGGCGGAAGTAACTCCATAATGTTCTAAAGAAAGGAAATGGAAGTTAAACAATATAAAAAAGATAAAAAATGTAACTGACCTTTTAACGTTATTTATCCAGCTTTCACAAAAAGTCCAAATTTTCTATATCACACAAGAAAACGAACTGGCCGTCTGTGCGCGCATCCTCATTTTTTTGTTTCGTAACCGAACTGTTATCGGCGCGTCCGAGAAACTCGCGCCAAAATCGTTATCGCCAAATTACGCACTGCAATTTTTTTTATTTCCTCGTTGCGTAATGTTATTACATTTTCCCAATTTCACGGTACGTTTCCGTTTAAATTAAAACGTTTTAAAATTAAATTCACAGTCCTAATCCATAATTTTACACTACTTTTACTGGCATTAAAAATGGCGGCTCTCTATAAATAGTCTGTGCGATTTAGAAAAAAAAATGTCACATTTTTGGTTTTGCAAGCCGTTGTCCGAGCCCGAGCGAGTTATGCCGTGTTTCGGTACAAGTTTGTACTGTAATATAGTGGTTGTATTTAAAGGTGCATTTTCAAAAAGCGCGGTATTTTCATTGTTTTCCGACGGAGCGCACATGCACTTTCAACACATTATGATCTAACACTGCCCGAGTCTGGATTGCTGAACATACTTATTCTAAGTCAACTTACATTCGTTCATATTTGCCTGCGGCCGTAGGGCTGTGTAGGCTAGACCTAGCCTAATCCTATTTTATCTGTTATAATAACCATCATTATACACACAAAGCAATATAATTTACAATTTACGTATATCTTAGATATTATCTGTTGCAGTTAGTTATATTTTTCGTCTATTTGTTATCTGTAACTGTAAAGACAGTTACTACAAATTTATTTTGTAAATAAAATGTGTTTTCACAGATTAAAAAAGATGACAAATAAAACAAAAATATGGTATCTGTTATGGAATAACAGTACAGTTTTTATAATATCACAAATTTCCGCTATAAATCTTATTATAAATATTAAAATGTTTTCCTGAACTTGTAATAGATAATTTATATAGTTACCATTTTAACATTGACTATTTTGTCCTTAAAATACTTGTAAGATTTGAATTACAGATCAACACTTCAAATTTCACTTATATAAGAATATATTAAAACATTTTCTTTCACAATATTACGTAATTTGTAAAATGAGTCCACATTAGTCCTTACATAGCAACGAATTTATGACTTTGCAGACGCTGTCTTACTTCTACTAACTTTAAGAACCCCTGTTCTATGACAGATGTCTATGGACAACAGTAACCACTCACTATTAGATGGATTACATGCTTAATTGCAACTCCAACTTAATAAAAATGCTTGTTTTCCTTCATTTAATAACGTTAAACAAACACTATCTCATTTCATTTCAACGCATTTACAACGAAACCAATCATATATTTATAATCCATTACACTATCATAAATTACTTTGAACCTTTTTCAATTGATTTCCACTTTAGAGCCGTAAAAAATGAATATTATTAGAACTACACGCTTATAAAACTATGTATTTAGTTTAGCTCGTTGTAAATAATGTGTACCAATGTAGATTTTATAGGTCCCGCGCTTATTTGTTTATTTTTCTCTTTATTGTAAGTTTTCAGTGCAATGAGTAGACAAATCCTAACAGTTGTAAAGTCAATCATCAATTATCATGTAAAAATGATATAGTTTTATTACGTTCCTAAGTATTTAGTAAGTATTAGAAACATATTTCCATCTTGTAAATAAAAATAGTTAATTATGATCCTTATGTAAGTATTAATAAACTTTAGAAACTACTTTAGAGGAAATTTAATTACGTTCCTAAGTATTAGAAATATACTTACATCTTGTATGTAAAAATAGTTTAAAAGGAGCTTTATTACGTAATTATAAAATAAATTTTAGAAATTTAGTTTAGGGGATTTTTTAAGATATCAGAATATTAATAAAATTGTCACTTCTATTTCTAATTGTAATGGATGTAATTTTTAAATGACGATAAAATACAAGCACCCAGACCCTTGTTATTATTTGAAATAAAGCTTAAAGCCTGTGATAAAAAAGTATCTGTACTAAAATGAAATATACAAAAAGTATTATAAAAGTTCTTGAAAATGCATGATTTGGACACTAAATAATTAATTTAACTAATATAATTTAATATTTTTCTTATACTAATAGTACATTTACAAATATGAATGCATCACTTTGTAGCGGTTGATAATTGATAAATGATTTTCTTTAAATTAACTCGAGTAAAAAGGTTGATTAATTACAAAATAACCATTTATAATTTAAAATCATATACTTTATTTCATAATAAGGTATTTACATACACTTAATGAATATCAAAGTTACGATGTAAATCAGTTTATCGGCTCTAAGCGCCTGTTCCTAAGGTTGACCCAAAGAAAAAGCCGAGGAAAAAACCAGCTATTACATAATACCGCATTATTACATCAAATAAATCACGACAAACAACGTCGCCAACCCTAGTTTTCGCGTAGTACAAGAAACGTCTTGCATATAATAATATGTTTTAGCCTATATTGAGCGTCGTAGCGTGCGCTTGCGACTGTTATTCAAATCTGCTATTTATAACGGATAACGTTATTGTTTCTGTATAAACAAGTATATTCAAATTATTATTGTTTTTTTTATTGTTTTCCATTTGTGTTAACCTAGGACCCATTAAATAATGTACTGAAAATCATTGTATAAGTAATATGAATTTAAAAAATAAGTATTGGTTTCATTATTAACATTATAAATTTAAAAAACAATGAAAATGTATTCATAATTTATTTTAAAACCTATTTTGTTTAGCTTTTGTATATTGCATATAATAAATATGTAATCTAATTATTATAATATAAAATAAGTCAAATAAAAATAAAAATTGTAAAGCTTTTATAGAAAAGTAATTACAATTGATTTCAGTCTGTGTTGGCATACGACTCCTTAGAACAAGTAGATATACTTAAAAAAATCGCATAATTAAGTAATATGTTCTAATACTATGAACATTATTTTCAATACAAAAGATGTCACTTAATTGGAAATATTAGGATTATTAGGATCAGTCAATTATTGCAGTACATTTCCTTTAAGTTTATATAAAAATAAACATTTTCATACTTTGTACAGTCTCTACTAAGAGGTAAATAAATTATAGCAGAAATATATCCTGCATTAATTATATTATAAAAAAATGAAATGTATTTGAAACGCCCAGCTGATGTGGATTGTCGGTTATTGAAATAAATTATATTTTAAGAAAACCAATAACTAAATAAATATATGAAATCATACAGATTCTTTAAAAAATAAAACTGTTTTTCGTAATAATAAGAATAAAAAAATATTTTCTTAATAATAACCCAAATAATTTTGTTTAAATACAAAATTTATAAAAAGTAGAGAGCGATATAAGAGTCATGACAACATAACATAGCGTATTGCCGTTTTCCATCACGGTATACGGTTCGGATACCTCGCAAGGCGTAAAACAGATACTTCAAAAAAAAACGATAACGCTTATAACATATTCGACAACAAAAATAACGAAATCCAACACTACGCTATACCGATGCACATTTACTGCACTATTCCTGTATGCATCGTGCAATGGCCTGCACTGCCGCGTCCAGATTATCGCGTAAAACGTCTTAATAAATCCCATCTGCTGTTCTAAATTAACTATTATAGAACGGACTTAAGGTTGATTTTTCAATGGTCGTTGAATACAAGTTAAGGTAGGAAACTGCGTAGTTTTTTAGATGGTAGTTCTTATACTTATTTCTCTATGAATTTTAGCTAGGTATAGTGTGGTATAGAAAGAAATGTTCGTAGTCTGTGGGCGCGCGTTTCTGGGACACGGCGAATGTTAGAAATCTTCGCCGTTACACGATATATAGCCGCAATTATAAAGTGGAAGGGAATTTATTCGGTTCCTAGATGTGTTTTGACACCTTTTTATATGAAATCGGGTTTGTTATAAGTTTGTTTGTTGATTGCAAGTAAATATCACCTTCATCTTCATTTTTTTCATATTTCGTATATGCGCCGCCATTGTTTTTTCAACTCCCGCCCCTTTTAGACATTTTTCTTCAATTGCCAATGGCCAGTGTCAGAAGTCCTTGTATTATAATAATAATAAAAAAACAAAGTATTTAGTGTATTAAATTCAATATTTTAACAAATTCCATAAATATAATAATTTATATGCATTATAAACATATCAAAATAATATTGTCACATAGTGTATTGCTATGACATATTTAATTATGACATCGAAAAATAGCATAGTCCTAAAATAGTAATCTTATACAAAGGAGCCTATTTTCCATTACATCTATTTGTATCCTGAAGTGATTTGATGGTGGTGATGGTGATAGAGGTGAAGTTACCAGCTTACTTATTAATGATCATTAGTAATCAGGAGTGGCAACGCATCTATCGCATGACGCTCCTTTTTTTCTCGGGAGAACACCTGTCAAAGGTACCTGGCACCATGGAAGCGATTCCGGGTTATGTGGCGTTTCCACAAAAACCCTTGATGGTCTTAGTGCCTGAAGGATCCCGGAATCTGAAGAAAATTCCGGAATCTAATGAGGATCCCAGGATTTGAAGAGATTCCCGGTATCTGACGATCCCAGAATATGAAGGGAACCCCGGGATCTGAAGAGAATCCCGGAAACGGAAGAGGAGTCCGGGATCAGCGAATGACTCCCTAGTCTAGGTATATATAGTCTGTTATTTGTACCACCACATGATCACTTACCGTCGTATGAATACAAGCTCGTTTGCCACTTTCATTTAATAAATTTGAGTGGTCAAATTGCAAAGATTTACCTCAGTTTATTTAGTAGGTACTGTCGGCAACCCTGGTCGAACTTTGACTATTCTAACTATTCATATTTTTATCTCCAAAACCTCAATTCTTACTGATACCCAATACTGGATCAGTGTGTTGATGGCAATACCGCCTTATAGCAGCTGTATTGCCGCATAAGTGCTGAATTGAGTGTAGCCAGAGAGTATTCCAACCACTAACAGTATATATCGGGTACTCACGATTTTTTGATTTTTGAGTGCTGATATTTCTAACCAGTTGAATGCATGAATTCTGCTATAGTATTCGTTTAAAATCCTACACCAACAGTAAGTCAGTAACGAGAGCAGTATATGGGACTTTGGGGAGAGGGACCAAAACGGACCATCGGCCTGGGATGTCGTCAAGTAGATAGCATGTCAGGTGATCGTCATCCTCCAATCGGTGTAAAGTTGCCCCTGAGGAGGAGCTGGCGAGATCAGATGCCACTGGCAAGTCGTGAAGTATGCAAATGCTTTCTCACGTCTCCACTACGGTCGGGCGCGGTGAACACTCGTCAGGGTTTAGGCGGTTGAGAACCATTATAACCTTACGTTCTTCGACTATTCCTAACGACAAAAAAGCATAAAAAACATCAAAATTAAGGCGAAGAAAATCGCTCAATACACAAAAATGTGGACGAATTGATGTTTACTCTCCTTTTTTGAAGTTGGTTAAAATTACTTTAATTTATACATCATTTTTCGGGCAAGACTACTCCAATGTTACTTTCAAAATTTTCCGAAATCCTCTTTTCCAATTCATTCAAATAATTAGTTCCGCAGTGCTAGTACTCGGGCGAGATAAGAAATGTTGGCTTGGATTCCAATTAATTAATACAGGCATCGTAAGAATGTAGCCGGAATGTTCTGTGGGCACATTCGCCGTTAGGAAGGTAAGGGGTGACTCACACTACAACGGACGGAAGCGTCGCCGAAGTTTCTATTTTTCCCTTTCCACGTTAAGCAAAATTCGTAATTATAATCATTTTTCATTATGTCACGCATAAAAACAAAAAAATAGTTATCTATTTTTTTAACACAGACGTCGTAAGGGCGTCAATGTATTAAATTAATGTATTTCAATTTATTTTCCGTTATGATTTACAATTGATACAAAATATAAAGCGTGTTAAAATATTAAAAGTATGAATAACAAAAAATCATGATAAATATCAATAAAAACCTCTTTATAATTGTAACATATTCATTTTATAACTCGATATGTACTTTTTATGTATAATATATGTTTAATTGTATTATTATGTTATCATTTCCTTTCCTTTTTTATGTTGTCGGTAGTTTACGTAATAAGCCGTTTTTCGTGACAGTAAATAAATATATGTTAGAGTACCGTTATTAAATAAATTGTCATTTAAGATTATAAAGTATGACTTACTCTTCAATGGACACAATCTCCTGTCGTAGCTTCTGTATTAATTTTTGGCTTATGATATTGAATTAAATTTAAACATAAATCTATTTATAATTGTAACACAATAGCCTTAGAACTCATAATAAGTTCTAACGCTATTTATAAGTACAGGTGTAAACATGATTATGTAAATAGAAAGAACTTTACATTTTTATTTATTTAATAGAACACCAAAAATAAATAGTTACTGAATTATATTTGCTGTTACAAGGTAATAAAGATAAAGATTTAAATTTTCCCTTTCGGTACATAAATATTTGACGTTTATATAATTAAAATAAATACCTATTTTAACTTGTAACATGATTCACTATAATTAGGCGTATCTGCATAATATAAAAGTGACATTAAAGATTCTACCGATCGATATTGTATCATTTTAAGGTTTTTGCAATTTTACAGGTTTGTACGAAGTTGTGACTGATGTAATGTTAAGTATACTTTATAACAGTGACCCGCCGGCTATTGTACAAAACTATGGAATATCATTTATACTATTTGTATTGTAGTTATTGAGAGAAAATTAATTGTACAATTTAATATTTTAAAGTTGGGAGAACTATAGTTCGACCGGATTCATTGGTCTGAGTAACAAAAAAAATTCAAACTAGTCCCACTTTTGAACAACGCTTCTGGTGAAAAAAAGGTGGTGGTCTGGTCTGGTGGTTCATATGTCACGCAAAGAATTATCATTATCAAGTTTAAAGGTGGGAGAACAATAGTTCGACCGGGGAGGTACCACTGCCGCCTTCATGGTCCGCTGTAAAGAGTTACTTGTGTTTCGGTTGGAGAGGTGCGGTTGCCGACTACTTTTTAAAGCGAGGGCCTTCCGGAAGCTCCTCCTTAACGTTGCCCCGCAGCTATAGTACGGTCGCCTGACCCGTAATGTGAAATCAGTCCAGCGGGACTGCTTGCTAACCACTGTACCACTCGACGGCGTCGGGCTGAACCAGTTGGCGGAGGGCGGACGCAGCGAGAGTTGAGCATGCCGGAGGGATTATCCCGAGCCCCAAATTAACAGTGGGCGAGGACTATCATAGTTAACCCGGAATACAATCCCGAGTTCAGGCCCCGGCAAAGAGGGTTTATCTCAAGGCCCAAATTCCCGCCCAAAGAGGCTCGGACGTCCCCCAACGATGATGATGAATCTTAATTTGTAATGCATAAGGTTTATATATATTTAAACTAATGCTGTGGATAAATTTATTCACGCCCTTACTCTTATGACTTAAGAAAAACTTGAAAAGATTACACAAAATTCTTTCATATTATAATGATTTTTAAATATCTATTGTTATATTTGTATCTGTGTAAGATGAGTATGTGGATCTACGTCAGAGAGTAACAAACATTTGTTATGTTAATCTGTAGAAACTTTTTTCACGTCATGCTTTTATCTGTCATTATTATCTGTAGACTGAACGATCCGCGGTAACCTTTTGAACCGATCTACAATACTTCCTTGATGTAAATCTTGTATTCTATATTTAAAAATTCTATTCATACTCCCAGAGCCAAGGACTTAAGTTTTACATATATTTTTTTATTTCTATTTTTTTAATAAGTACTTCAAATAATCATTTCATTTTGTTAACATTATGACTGCGGTTGTAATATAGAGTTATATCCAGTCAGGATTGCGGAAGGTGGCACTAAACTGGAGCTATTTTCTCTAGACTAGAGGTGCGCCGACAATTCACATAAATGTTGTATTTTTTAGCATCTGTGTAACATCCACGAACACACAGATGTAATGTCCGCCTTCAGTCTTTGCGCCGAAGTAATCTCAGCTCCTGCGTTCGTCTGTGGCCCATACACATACAGATTTAAATGATATTAAGGAGTAACTTTTTTAAAATGATTTGTAGAAATGGCGGCAACACGGCGTGGAGTTTTTACAACTGGCAACAACGGATATATTTGAAGCGCCCGATCAGGATAAACTTTACGAAGGAGTGCGGTTTATAAACAGGTATCTGAATCGTTTGTAGTCAAAATTCCACTGCAATTTTGTAAATTTTCAATTTTAACTTTATCAAAAATTAGGCGAGTGTTTTGTTCGATACATCGAAAAAATCGATAAAATGTATCGCTGCACCACATCAAAAAAATATCGATGTATTATGTGTATGGACATTTCTACTCGTGGCGTAGATTTTTTAATTATTATTATGTAAAAGTAAGAAACGGGCATGCAGGCTACCTGATGTTAAGTGGTCACTGCAGCCCATGGACAACCACGTCCAATCTCAAAT
>DWON01011669.1:0-10057 GCA_018251015.1 Phocides pigmalion okeechobee
TTGAGATTGGACGTAGTTGTCCATGGGCTGCAGTGACCACTTAACATCAGGTGTCCTGCATGCCCGTTTCTTACTCTTTCATTATAAAAAAAAGCTGTTGTCCGCAAATTGGTTCACATAGGCTTCATTATTGGTGATTTTCAGATTTTATAACAGCAAAAAAATTCAATGTACCCGTAAATAAATTATGTGTGATAAAAATAATACCTATGATTTTATACTAATATTATCGCTGAATTTAACATTTTACTATGTAACGGGTACTTACGATTAACGATTTTTGTTTTTTGATTGCCGATATTTCGCACCAGTTGCATGGTACGTGGTCACGGCGAAACTCACCACGCCCTATTGCCTTGACCACGAGCCATGCAACTGACCCGAAATATCGGCAATCAAAAAACAAAAATCGCTAATCGTGAGTACCCAGTTCATAGTAAAAATAAATAACACTTGTTTGAGGGAGAACATCGTGAGGAAACTTGCATACTAGTGAGTTCTCATTATAGTTTTCAAATTTGTGAGTAGTCGATAAATCCGCCCGTGGTCAGCGACGACTAATAGGGTCATCCATATCAATGTGAGGGGAAACCCACGTCAATAAGTGGATCAGTGCTGGGTTAATGAACCGCATATTAAGCAATATTTTTAAAATTACTAATTGCTAAAGTGTAGCGGGCGTTTAAGCTTATCTTTCCCGGGAACAGCCGCGGATTGACGCTAGTAGACACCAAAGGCAGCGCTGATGTTGTCGTGTGTTTGCTTTCTCTTGTTTTGTCACGAGGAACTTTCTCGTCTGAATTTATTTGCATAACCTCGATGACGTCATGATTCGCTAATCGTCGACTCGTAACGTTTTCTTTCCTTTTTTATGATTTCATTTTTTTTACTTTTAAAAGGCGTCATGAAATTTATTAAAAAAAAACAATTTACGCCCAGCGACTTGATATTAATTTAAACTGACTTAACACTTTTCCTGCGGGGTACAACGCTACTGTATGTATATAACGCGACGTAACGCGCTTGCGATTTGTACACACCTGTGTTGTACATACAAATCTGTATGGATTACGGGCCAACAGCAGCGCTACAAAACTGGGAGCGGACATTACCTCTGTGTATTCGTTCATGATACACACATGCTAATAAATATAATATATCTGTGAATTGTTTTCGCATCTTCAGGCTATAGAAATAAGCTCTAGCTTAGTATCCCCTTCCGCAGCGCTAACCCGATTTAATAAATGAGCCCGCAATTAAAGTGTTAACTCTCACCATAAGTACATAAAGTCTACACAACCGTTCAATTTCAATCAATACTTTGTACTTAGACACACAATAAACATTTACACAGTTTACGTTACGTATTTACGCAGTAACAAAAATAAATATTGGACTGGATACCGAAACTCATTATAGCGGATCCGAAACATTTCCAATAAAGGGATAATTTTCGGGCTACTCAAAATCTGTTATTGGTGTTATTGGATCTGTAATTTCCAATTAAGAATGGATATCTGCCATTTTAAATTTATTGTACAAGATTGAACAATAATCTTGGTAAATACGTGCAGTAATAAAAGTTAAACTCACTGTTTGTACAAAATAGTTAAATATTGCTTTTAATCCTTACTATTATATAAAAATGAAACATTATTTGTTTGTATTTATTTAACGCGGAAAGTACTGATTTAACTACTTCAAATCTTGTACTCATAGTACCTTTGTTAAAAGCATGTTTTTTTTCTATTTTACCCCTCTTTAGTGTGAAATGTCCAAAATTATTTTCTTGATCCTCATTAACCTATAAGCAAAATTTTAGGACAGTAGGTACAGCGGTTTCGACTCTCATCTTACCTTACTATTATCACATTTATTTTAACTTACTCCCATCTCCTGACACCTTTCTCTTTCATCTCCTTATACCTTACTCTCATCTCCTTATACGTCACTCTCATCTCCTTATATCTTTCTCTCTTATCTCCTCATATCTAACTCTGCCATTTTCTATTACCTTACTCTCTTACACTCTGTAGATTTATAATTCCGATAGATGCCAATTACTCGGCTCCCCAAATTGGGGGACAAATAAATAGCTCGGAGTGTGGACATTCCACCGCCGTACGCAGCGTGGCGCGCAATCTAAATTCTTAACGTTGTTTTATGGGCGACAGTGCGCGCCCGGAATAGATGGCGACCATTATTGCTACGACATATTGTGTTCCAAAACTGGAACTTTGCTACTTCCATCGATCTTCTCTTGTTTTCCTATGAATCTCGAACTTTTTGTATCTTCCACGTGCGTGTTGTAAGCGATTGTAATAGATAGTCTTTTATTTATTATTTAGTAACTATGCCCGTGTCTTTGTCCGCGTTGCTATTGTTTTAAATAATTATAAAAAAGTAGACGATATTACTCCTATTATATCACCTATCTGCCAGTGAAAGTCCCGCCTAAATCGGTCCAACCGTTCCAGAGATTGGCCGGAACATACAGACAAATATTGTAAAAAATATAATTTTGGTATATGTACCGTGCACGCATTTATTAAAAGCTGTTATTTCAATAATACAAACAGACACTCCATTTTTATTTATTTGTATAGATTGAAAAACTGTGTGGTACAAAAGGCGGGCCTAATGCTAGGTAGAGCTAGCCAACCTTGAGGAAGTATAGAGAATAATGAAGGCGGTGAATAAGAACGTTTGTAGTAATTATGTTTTTCGAAATCCGGGATTTTTATTTGACTGAAAAAATAATTGACGCAATAACAAGTACACCGAACATAGCAATTAAATAAATTAAGTAAAAAAGTCGCAGTCTTATAGCACCGACGTAATCACAGCACTGTTTGCAATTTTGGGAAAAAAAAAATATGTTATATATGTATGTCTTAAATTTTAAAATTTTAAACTTTATTTACTTATATTTTATTTTATCTTTATTGGTCTGAGTTCTGTGAACTGAATAGACCATTTTTATTCGTATTGTATCTGATCAATCTTTAAATCACATATTGGCTATGACTGTTCACGACTATTATACTTATACAAGTTATTTCAAGGTGGTTATGAGGGCGACGGTGGTATCTCCGCTTATTACTACTTAAAAAACAAAATAAGTTACATTATATAGAAAATCATAATATATTGTTAGATTTATTGTATTATATTGTATAGAAACATAAAAGGCTGTACGCAATCAAAATTCTTGAGTAACCCCTCGGTGGAAGCGGAATAGATGAGCCCTATTATTGACAAGGCTATATTGCATGGTGCTATTTAAAACCAGCAGGACGTAAGAGCCGTTCTTACCCGCTAGGCCACAAGAGACATTATCGGATCAGGGTCTAAAAGTTTGTGCGCGTAAAGAATCGCTGTATTAATAATATTATTATTTTTTCATTATTTAAGTAACATAGAGTCATTATTTTAAAGTAATATCAAAGCGGTATTTATACATTTTACTAAGTAACGGGTACTCACGATTAATCATATATAATTGCCGACATCTCGAACGCAATGATTTGAAACGCAAAAAAAAGAAAAGCGAACTAGATATGGGATAGATAATCTACAAGTAGCATCTGTTAGTACTCCTCACCACCTCTTTCCTCCCGCTCCCGCAGTTTAGCCGTGACCACGAGCCACACTGGTTCGAAATATCGGCAATTAAAATTGTTGATCGCGAGTTCCCGTTGTATAGTAAGATAAGATATCATTTTATAATTTTAACAAGTTTAATTTTTTTTTTTACTAAATATGTTGTTGATCACAAAAGTTCATATATGGACAATCTAATCTTGATCGTAGTCAGGATGCTGTTAGAGCTCTCTCGGATACGTTGCTCAGGTTGCGCTCAGGGAGTTGCAGCGCTCACTCTTATTAACGGTATCGCTTATTTAAACGGTTAATATAATTTATTGTACTGTTAGCGAAACTAATTGCATTGACGTGATTGGAAAAGGTAGGAAAATGCATCAGCCTTCCGCGATTGTGAACTCAAATAAGAAGTAATGGATTCTTGTACAAGAAAATAATTGGTTGGGAAACCACATCTAAGCTGGTACCCGGAACTGTGGACCAGGAATAAACTATTCTGAGATAATTTAATTACGTATTTATTTATAGTATTGGCCGGCCATTAGTTGAAATTCGACGGTAATTCATTATTTTTTTATTTTAAAATTAGAATTAAAGCTTGTTTGAGTTGTTTGCAGTTAGTCGAAATTCGACGGTAATTCTTTTTTTATTTAATTAAAAATTAGAATAAGAGCTTGTTTAAGTCCGATTATTGAAAAAGGAACATTTTCAAAACGGTTAAGTAACCAAAATAATTGCGTCAATACGACATTTAGAAACTCTTTAACGCCAACACACTACACGACAACTACACGACTGTTGACAACAAACTATTATGTATATAATATTATGAAAAAAACAACATTCGTAAACCTAAAAGTTACAACTTGGAAACTTATTTAGACAATATGACATTTAAAAAAATGTTAGCGACAATCTTTATTCTATACGACTGTTGACAACAGACTATTATGTTTTTGACATTGATAGTATGAATGTAAATAGTATAAATTGCGTAATTGTGTGTTCAATTTTTTTTATTAATTTCATGTACTTCTAATGCTTAATATATGAAATTATTAGCGTTTCGCACTTCTTCTCTGTACATTTTGATAATGCCAAATGTCATACTCCTCCGTCCGCGTAAATGTCGTAAAAATGCACCGTAGATAGAGTAGAGTTCTGGTAGAATAAGAGAACGATCGGGGAGGTACCATCGCTGCCCTCGTAATCCACTGTAAAACACTTCTTGTCTTTAGATTGGAAAAATGCGGTTGACGTCTACACTTACAATTAAGGCGACCACCTCATTCCTCACGAGTAGCAACGAATCTTTGCACTACATTAGGTAGGATTTAAATCTTATTTGAGGTTGGACGTAGATGTCCATAGACAGCATAAACCATTTAACATCAGATAGCCTGCATAGTATACATATTTCAAAGCAAGTAAATTTCAAAGAGATCCACGACCTTTAAATGATACCGATCGTCTGTTGCCGTTAAATAGAACGAAAGTAACTTTGTTTTTCAATTAGTTTATCTTTGAACTGTCCTTCAACTTTATTACAAATGCCGCTGCGACTTTCCCTGATGAAGTTTCCTCTCCTACGAGTCGTAAAAGAAATAACTCCGAAGATACTTGACTTTGTTACGCCCATAGTGAAATTCCCAGTTTGTAATAAACTGCCTTATATATAAAATTGCGCTTTGGTCCCCAAAGACAGGCGGATCGCACGCGAAGCTTCCAGCTTTCACAATAAACATGTTTCCGAACCGTGTGGCACAACGGTTATCCTAACTGAGAATTCCGGGTTCGATCACTTTCCAGTAAGATATCAAATGATTTTAAATTTCTGATCTGTGTCTGGGTGTTAGTGCTAAATTTGTACATATGTGTCCATGTTATCGACGATACCGTGGATTCTAGCTTTCTAGCCCCAGATGAGTGTAGAAAGCTGTGTCTGGTGGAATACGTGGCACTAAACGATCAATATGCTAAGAAGAAATAAAACGAAAGATACTGAAGATTTCCTGTCGCCAGTTTTGACAGCATTATCCATCTATCAACCTTCCAAGATCTAATAGGCACTAATAGGAATAGAATCTAATAGGAAGCTAATAGGGGAACACTAAGCCAGGTCCTCTACCTTCTAAATGCAACTGTTTCTCGCCGACTCCTTGAGGTCTGGTCAGAGACGACCTGCGGTCTTTTGATAAGATGTGGTCGACAATAGAAAATCTATTATCCCAATCTATTATAGGCCCTTTGGATTATAGGGGCATAGCGGTACAGGGTTAGGGGCTCTTTTCAGGTGCCACTTCAGTTATTTCAAGAGCTATATCGGTAAACTTGGTATTTGTACAAATTTTATCATTAAATTTTTTATCGTGTAGCTAAATATAAGCATAGCTCCCTCCATTGCACGAAGTAAGTTAAGTTTTCTTAAAAGACCTATAGTGAAAGACCACGAGTCGGCTCTGTAGGTCACATAGCTCGAATACTTTCAACTTTAGGCAATGAGGAATTTGGGATAAGAATATTCCGTTGTTCAAAGAAGACCCTATGACCCACTTCATTTGAAAATGTCATGTCGATATATTTTTTTGCTGAATCATTATGGACGCAAAGAATGATGATCACAGCTAGCGTTACATTTAGCCTGTTATGTTGCTTGCTATGTAATTTTAATTCCCGATGAGTGAATTTTGGTATATGCAGAGCAGCTGCTTTAAGCAACACGACAATATGTATTGAGGTTTAGTACTAGTTCCACAGTTATTAATCCGGTTACCGAAGTAGTTAAATATTTCAGTAGATTTGGTTTGGTAGACGTAAATTGAAACTCAAACGCTTTATTTCAAATACTTTAGAAGTTAGTCACTAATACTTATAGAATGTTAAAGTTATGATACATAATCAGCGCTCATCTTTGAGCGCTCTGTTGACTAAGTTGACGGGAAAAACTGAACACTGCTTTGACGCAAATCATCGATCTAACAGTTAGTAGTTAATTAAAGAAAAACAGATATACATTTAAATGAACATGTTACTGTTTCACAGACTATTCTGCGTTATGGCTCAAAGTGCTAAAATAACAACAATAATTAATAATACTATGCCACAAGCAGGAGTTCTGGTTGGCATGTTTAATTTGTAAAATTTTTAATGAGGCTTAAGGTATTTTATGTAGGTTATGTAATAATATTAACATTTTATTTCAATAAAATATAGTTCATCTTAGAATTGCTACACTTAGAATTGCTACAATTTACGTACTTACGTAACTAAGGTGACGTTATAGGGAATTAAAATTCTTAGATTCAATTTAGTGTTAAATTCGATCGGTTTGGCCGCGCACTGGCAGAAAATATCGCAGTGTGTGACTCGCCTTAAGCAAAAGGTAAAGGAAATGAAATGGCTTATTCCCTTTTTTCAATCTTCTTCAGCTTAAGAAAATTAAGCGTTGATAGAAGTTGAATTATAACATTGTGCTACCTTTTTTGTTGAAGTTGCATGGTATCACCCACGCAACTTCAACATTGAAAACACGTGTTTGAAGTTTAGTTGGGCTACGGAGGTACCACCGTCGCCTTCGTAATTCGAAATCAAATCTACTTTCACTTAAAGAGGACAAATGTTTTCACTTATGTACTGCCAACCGATGATTTTAGTAATTTTAAAGTAAAGTTCGACTGCCACATTTCTCTGCACGAGATATGAATCAGCTGCCTTGTCACCAGCAGTATCGATCGAACGTGGTACTAATTGTTTAAACATTTTTGTCACTCGGACCCCACGGACCAAAGATTTCAAAGCCAAACGGAACAGGTAATCACTGTTAAGTGGAACATATTTGTGCCTCTTAAGAAATTAATGAATGTCAATCCTGAGTGACGACTCAGAATTAACACTTTTTATAAAACTCCCGAAAGTAACGGAAGGTTCGATGGGAAGTTGCAGCGTGGCCCAGTTACGAAATTTGGGTTAATTCCCTCTCCCCGTTCTTTATTTCATCGAATCTAGGATAATGGGAAATCTATACGATCGCTCGTCCGCTGGAATTTCAATGCGGAAAACAGATTTTCTTTTACAGTACAAACATATCACATATTTTACAGTATAAAGGTGGGAGAATCACAGTTCGATCGTGGAGGTACCACTGCCGCTCTCAAAATCCGTAAAGCATTACTTGTGTTTCGGTTGGAAAGGTGCAGTTGCCGGCTACACTTTGAAGCGAGGGGACCATCCTAGTCCTCAGAAGTAGCAACGCATCTACGTTCGAGCTCAGATAGGATTTCGGTCGTGTTTGTGGTTGTACGTGGATGTCTATGGGATGCGACTACTTAACAACAGGTGGTTTGCATGCTCGTTTGCTACTCTTCTCACATAAAAAAAATATGTACTCTCGTAACCCTAATCTGAAAGTCTCTTGTGCCTTAGAGAGAAGCTATACAAGTATTGGAACTTATGAAATCTACATTCATCATTCAAATGACTGTCGGGCCGGAATCGAACTGTGTATCTATCTGTGATTGATCGATTTGGTGTACAACGTATATATGATTCGATACACAAAGTACATGAGAACCCATATAGAACAAATAACTTTTTTATGTCAGTAGAGTAGCGAACGAGTATGCAAACTATCTTGATGTTAAATAGTCGCAACCATCCACGTACACCCATAAACACGGCTGAAATCCTATCTGAGCTCGAACGTAGATGCATTGCTACTCCTGAGGACTAAGAAGTTCGCCGCCCTTCAAAGTGTAGCCGGAGACCGCTCCTCTCTAACTGAAACACAAGTAATTGTTTTACGGCGGATAATGAGGGCGTTGGTGGCAGAACTATAGTTTGACCGTGGTACCTCCCCGGTCTAACTATATTTCTCCCACCTTTAAAATTCATTATGTACGTACGGCGAACAATGAACGCAAAAATACCCATTACATATTAAAATGTAATGGGTGGTTTTGTCAGAAACCTTGCGATTTTTGATTGCCGATATTTCGAATTATTTGTATGACTCGTGGTCTTTTTTTATTGTGAAAAAGTAAGAAATGGGCATGCATACCACCTGAAGTTAAGTGGTCACAGCAGCCCATGGACAACCACGTCCAATCTCAAATAGAAAACAAGTTCTATTTAAGGATGGACACGGATGTGTTCCCACTCTTGAGGACTAAGGTGGTCGCCTCCAATAATGTGTATCCGGCAACCACACCTCCCCAACAGAAACACAATACATGAAGAACATGTTGGTTTACGGCGGGGTTTGAGGGTGGCGGTGGTCCCGCCCCGGGCGAGCTTTAACGGCTCTACCACCTTTAAATGGTCATGATTAAACAGCTAGAATAAAATGGTAAAAACTTCAATATTCCTCTTACTATAACTGACTAGTTGGCAGTTAATAAGTAGAATTCAGAACAAAAACTGATTAATCTCAGTTATCTCGTTCAAATGTAGCATTCGATTGACGGCGACGTAATGAAATAGCTCGCTTCATGATCATTGCTCGGACGAGGCTTTATGGTACCGTCGTACTGCATGCGATGGGATGTAATTTATCACTTTTATATGATTCTAGATTCTGTATGGTTTGATTGAAGATACGTCTGCTCGTTATAGCCAGTGGTTAGGATACCGGTCTCTCGAGGCTCGGAGTTTGAATCCATGGGATACCTTGGATTTTTCGAAGATATACACATGTGTATTATAAACTAATTAAAACTTGATTTAAGAGTAAACGAAATATCGTCAGGAAGCCTACAAGCCTGAGACTAAATCAGAAATTAGCTATTAAGACACCTAATTTTAAGTTGTCGCTGCAGCCCATCTTCTAGATGTTCTTATGGAGGAGAGCAAGTAGAGTGACTCGGAGCGCAATTATTTTTTCCTCGGCCGGCGTATTTTGAATCCCTCGTTACACTCAGGATTCCACTTTAAAATTATTACTCTCGGGGTTCTATTCTAGAATCCTTCGCTTCACTCTTTATTTCAAAATAGCGCTATCGCTTTGCTCCCTAGTGAACCACTACTCCAGCGCGCCATCTAACCATGCCTCCTAAAGCCGCCCCAAATGAATCGCTCGCACACCGTAATTAAATTCGTACGACAATGATATGTTCGGAACTGTTCTGTTTGACCTGCAACCCGCAAAGGCAATGTTACCCCACTCCTGTGAGCATATAACACCAATTACTAGGACATTCCGACATTTTAATTGCTAATGGAAGTGCCTTTTTATGTGAGCATGCAAACCACCTGATGTTAAGTAGTAGCAGCCCATAGCTGTCTACGTACAACCACAAATACTACCGAAATCTTATCTCAGCTCGAACGTAGTTGCGTTGCTAGTCCTGAGGACTAAGATGGTCGCCTTGCTTCAAAGTGTGGCCGGCAACCGCACCTCTCCAACCGAAACACAAGTAATGCTTTACGGCGGATTATGAGGGCGGCAGTGGTACCTCCC
>DWON01011670.1:0-10057 GCA_018251015.1 Phocides pigmalion okeechobee
CCGGCAACCACACCTCCCCAACCGAACAATACATGAAGAACATGTTGTTTTACGGCGGGTTATGAGGGTGGCGGTGGAGCCGCCCCGGGCGAGCTCTAACAGGTCTGCCACCTTTAAAATGGGAATTTTGAACACACACGCCTGTGAATCTCGGTGGAGTGATGAAAATCACTTTCAAAGCGAATGTTCTTGTTTACTATTTGAGACAGCATCCCCTTACGAAATGCTGTTAAGAAATACATAATTCTCCAGATACAACATTTCGTTTCACCTTCATACGCGAAAGTACAGCACCATTGATCCTATCACCGTTTACAGAAATTACGATTTTTAATATCGTGCGGATATCGCTTACGAAATAATAAATAAAGTAATGAATTTTTGATGAAGCAATGATTTTTTTAATTTACCTATTGAACGTAATTTTAATAGCTTTTTTCTAGCTTCAATTTTTTTTAGTTAACATGACACCATTTAAAAGTAATCATCTTATTCGCAAATCATTTTATATGTAAACCATTATATTCCAAATTTGTTCTCGACAAATGCAACGGATTTACCTACCGTCATGTCACTATTGAACGATATTCAACCACAAAAGCATGACACATTTACCCACTATTATATACAAAGCTGATAATACCTTATATACAATTCATATATCGTATTTACGAATATTGGGAGCTGCGATGCTAAGTTCCTATCACTTTTAAGAATTCTCTTATAGCATAATTCTATACTCTCAGTCATGTTTTTCTACACCGGTCTATTTCAAGACGCATTTTTGGTGTATTATTGCTTCTGAATACTAAGTTACAATATGCCTTACAAGATGTAGACATCATTAAGGTCTGCTTTATCCTACTAGTACACCGTCACTGTACAACGTAGTACGTTCGAACTGCTTAAGGCTTGTTAAGGTTATAAACTGCATAAGAATAACAAAAATATTGATTAGTAACCATCTTAACTATAGATAATTACTCAGTTCCCTGAGGTATGATAATACATAGAATATAACGATATCAGAATTATGATTACTCAGTTGCACAAAATTTGAGATAGATTAAGTCACCTATCGTGTTAAAGAAACACAGATAAAAAAACGGATAACGATACACTTTTGTCAAAGTAACGAAGGGATAAAATATATTTTTTTATTTTCGTGGTTGTAGTTAAAAATAAGGCTATTACGCATGTTATTTATATCTGAGACTAAAAACGTAGGCACTAATAGTATTCAAGGATACTAATGAGTAACAAAGTACATCGACATTAGTTATTGCAGACATCTTGAGGCCCGAACTGTTATGAGTAACACAGATACGTACTCGGCGTGTTTTCGTTTCGTACGTTAATCAAAGTTTTCGACTTAATTTGTCGATTACGACACATTACATAAAAATATGACTTTAAAACATAAAAAGTTTTTAGAAATTTATTCTGATGAAACTACTCCAGATGTGTCTCAAAAAAGAAATGATTCTCACTATTTAAGTCAAGTTTCGTAACAGTTTATTATTAATGAATCATTAAATGTTATAATTAATAGACCTACTTGACTGTACTTTATAGTCCCTTTCTTTTAAAACTCTATTTTTGTTATTATTGTAATTTATTCTTTTATTTTTTTGCGTAGTGTATACATTAACCGTATTATATTGTATATAAGCTATGATAGAGTAGTGGTAAGGATTTCGGGAAGCCGAACTTCGAATCCCTAGCACCTGATTTTTCGAAATTATGTAAGTACCTACTACAAAGTTTAAATAATTTTAATAGTGAAAAGTTATCCATAAAATTTTCTAAGGTGTGTTAAATCTACCAAACCACTCTGTGTGTGGTAGACTTACTTTGGTAGAATACGTCTCATACTAAGAGGAAACCTATGCCCAGCATGAGACAGTAATCTGATGATGACTATATCGTATTAATAAAATAGGATTAACGAATAGGGCTAGTGCCGTGCGTCGCATGGCAGGTCGTGGCGCCGGTAGGCTCCGTTAGGTCATAGCGTTCCTTTGTCCGGGGTGATGTCACGTCGTCAAATAAAATAGCAATAGGTAGCGGACCGATTTAGCCGCGGGTCATTCTGCACGTTACATTTTAACTACTTCAAATCATTAACCGGCTTTCAACAAGTTTCCTTGTTTACCTAAGCTCGGCCCAGATGATGCGTCAATGTTTCAGTTAACGTAAAGCATATCTTAGGCATAGTAAGATTCGGTTTTTTCAAACAGAGGTACCTCCTATTTTGCGAACTTGTGTATGTATTCTAAATTAATTAATTACTGTTCTAGATGGGAGAACTAGTTCAACAGGGGAGGTACCGGCGCCCTCCTAATCCGCCGTAAAGGATTACTTATATTTCGGTTGGAGAGGTGCGGTTGCCGGCTACTCTTTGAAGCGAGGCAACTATGTCAGTCTTCAGTAATAGCAACGTATCTATTTGGCTTAGGTAGGATTTCAGTCGTAGTTGTGGTTGTACGTGGATGTCTATGGTCTGCGACTACTTAACATCAGGTGGTTTACATGTTCCTTTGCTACTCTTCTCACATAAAAAATCTAGAATGTTTCTAATTATAATTAGTAATTGTAAAGTTTTTGTGATGATAAGGGTTTTGTGATTAAAGTTACCTCTTTTTATTTTATTGTAGTAATTGCTTAGACCGGGTAGAATATATTTTGTTTATAGGTATGTGGCCTCAGAACATGCCAATGCTATAAAATAAAAACTACTAAATAGCTTATTGAAAATATAAATACCATTTTCCTTTTATGCCACCAAAAAAATACCGGTGAAATACATGCATTCATAAGAGAACCTAGTTATGTATATACAATAGTTATAAAAGATTAACGTGTTTACATTAGGCACAGTCACGCATGTTTTTGCCTGATCAGCGGTATTTTACCGTTGACTGTGGTAAGTAACAAACATGTTAACTTGTTTACGAAGGTAATTCAGTTGTAAAAACCATAAGTTTATCGTTTAAACAATGTGAACTGTTGACCGTGTCTGCGGTCCATATCTTCTATATAAACAGTGAAACGCTGCATTGTACTAGTTTAAACTAGTTAAAGGGTAACTAGATCTGGAAAAACAGACATCATTTTGTTTGTTTTTTAAGTTACTTACATAAGTGAAATACACATGCAGGTAATAGAAATCTAAGAATACACCTTGCCCACCAACTCTACGTACAATTTGGCTGGATTATAATTATATAAAAAATGTATTGTCTTATCTTATAATTAGGTATTTTTGGATTCACTAACGTATTGTCGGCCCAGCTCGAATACTTTCGAACCTACATGAGATCATGCGCTCTCAGTTGCATACAGCAAGGTAAAAGCATTTTTGACAGTTCGTAGAATAATAGGTCAACGGGGGAAATATCAGCGCCACACTCCTAATCGACCTTAGTGCAACCTCTCCAACTGAAGGCGTCACTTAAAGGCGAGGCGACTATCTTAGTACTCAGAACAGCAACACAATTACGTATGAGCTCAGATAGGATTTCGATCCCTTTTGTTGTATGCGGATGTCCAAAGGCTGCAGCAAGTACTTAATATCAGGTGGACTGTATGCTTGTTAGTTACTCTTCTCACTTCAAAAAATAAAGCCATGTCTCTATATCGTATATTACACATGCATAAGTGTACGTTAATGAAACAGATAAATCAGACCCAACAAATGCAGTATAACAGCGTAACTCGCCTGCCTGCCACATCGCTTAAGCTGTCAGAGGTATCTCTGACTGTCCTCGATGACGGATTCGACCTACTTGAGTCTACACAAATTAAATTTAGATTAAAATTTGGTTTAATGTAGCCTTGCCTACTGATTAAAAGTATACTTTTTAATTTCATTAAACAAATATATTTGTTTAATTGAATGCCCTTTTTACATTATAAAATTAGCAATTTCTTAATTTCAGCAAACCATTATTATTATTATGATATCCAAATAATAAAATTGGAACTGATCGCTGTCTCTAAATAATAGATATATAAGAAAATATATTACCTTTATTACCTAGTGGAACTGAAAACAATAATTGTTAAAAGTCTGTTTTGCTGTGAGTTTGTTCGCGCTTGTCTCAAGATTCCATGTATTACGTATAGACCTACTGGGGCGCGTGCGTAAAATTGTCAGTAACTTCTTTTCCTAATCTACTTCCGAAGCGGCAATTCTATACTATGTATGTAAATTATGACCAAAATGTGACCATCAGTCAGTCATGCCAATTAAAGTGTCATACCTCCTCTTCGCGCGCCTTCCCATGCACCGCTGATAACGAGCGCGACCTACTTGCAGCAGTCAGCCGTGCACTAAGCGAGGATAATTAAAAAGTGTGTTTGTGTGTACCGCCAATAAAAGCACGAGTGTGGACTCGACACTTGCGCGATGTTCTCACGCCGATATACCTACGGGGCGTAAGTTGGCGCAGATTGTACTGACGTAGAGACAAACTGATTATACATTTACTATTAACCCGGCCCGGCTTCGTACTGATACATTTACGGCGTCACATTACAAATCTTTTTAATTCTCGGCTTGTCTTTACTAAAATATGCATGTATTAAATATATAAATCTTCCTGCTGAATTACTCAAAACCGCATTAAAATCCATTTCGTAGTTTGAAAGATTTATGGGTACAGACGAATAAATGACTTTGCTTAATACTATGTAGAGGAGTAAATGTAAAAATACATATTTAGGATACTTTTTCCTTAAATTGTACCTTCATTTATAAAAAAATAACTAGTCTCTATCTCACAAATTTGTGGTCGTTTACTATATACGAAAATAATTAAGCATTAATTTGATATTTCGTGTGTCATTCCTATAACAATTAATTAAGCATAATACGTGTTGTTCCTTATTCTTATATGTAAATGTTAGAATATTTTCATTGAAATCAAAATTTAATGAATCGCAAATTTTTATGGATAAAATATGATGTATTTTTGTTTGATTTTGATGTTTTCATGAACTTGTCAATGTCTCCTTCGTATCTAAATCTAGAAGCAGCAAATGATATGTGAAGTGTTGACACGTGTATGTTAAGCTCTACACGTTTCTGGTCTGTGTAAAGTCGCGGTGTATCGAGGTCGCATATGTGCCTGTGAATCACATCGCACGGCGCCTCTCGCTCGCCGCTCGGTACTACCACCTCCCATAACACATGGTACACTCCACCACTACTACACCACTACTAACACCTAATGTATATAGCGCATTTAATATGTGTATAATATTAGCGTTTATGAACGGTTTTGAGCGAAATATAAGCTTACATGCCTTTACAACGTATAGCAATACATATTTTGAAAAATATTGCTCAAAAGACGGTTATCTCAATTTCAATTATTTCTTTTCATAGTTCACTTCCAAAATAATTGCGATAAGTTTATACATGTCTATAATGAGCCTACAAATAAAGACAGTCTTTATATAAAATTTGACGTAGGTTACATCAGTAGATTTAGCTTTACAATCGCACAGAAAACATATATAAAAGTACCTATAAAAATAATTATTGTTATGAAAAATAAATGCGTACAATTGCCTGATTTTCCTTTTAATAAAAAAAATACTAGTATATTCTAATGATTTGGATGTTTTATAATAGATTGCGATTTTTTTAAATTCACATGCAAATCTATGTGCAACACAAAATTAGGTTGGTGTGTCTTTTTGATTTTGTTTTCATGCTCATTTCCTAATTTTTAACCGATTTTTATAAAGGAGGAAAGCTAACAATTCGTCGATATGTTTTTTATATGGACGTAAGTAGATACAAACATTTATAATATAAGTTTGGTTATATTATCCTGTGTCCTCGTAGTACAATGTTTTTAGAATTTAATAGTAGTTTGACTCGCCAAATAGAAAAAAATCAAATATTTTTTATTTTATATTACAGGCCTTATAATTGTGTTATATTGTTTGAAAAAGAAAAAAAAAACACATTAAATGGAAGATGCCATAAGTTTTTGACAAAAAAAATATTTTTGCTTCTTTATGAATATTTTAATATAAGTAAAGTTTATAATAAATTGTAGTGCGATCATAAAAAGCAAGTACAGCGGCCCAGTCGCGGGAGGTGCGCGGTCGTTGTCCCCGCGTACTCTGAACTCTCAATTAATTCGAGTGGCTGAGAGCTTAAAGTGGGTGTCATCGGCTCTATCGCCACGCTAATGTGCCACGCACTCGTTGGACACTGTTTGTTTTGCCTATCTGCTTCTCACTCGCAACGAGGTGACGCTGAGGTTAAGTAACAGATGTCAATCTATGTAATTTGTTGTAATTAATACGCAATTCACTTCATTTTTTGAAATAGTTGTAACAAACACGCCTCCAGTGACCTTAAGAACTGAACAATTATTAATTACCTACAGTTGATCATAGATCAATTATTCTATTCTACCGAAGAACTTTCTTCAAACACTACCATAAAATAATATGTATAAAAGGTTTTATCAAACAAAGCTCGTACTCAGTTTGCAAGCCAGGATTACTTACGAGTTCATTACGTTACTAACTATGACTAACTACAAATGCTAACGTTATCCTACTTAAAGTAAGTAAAAGTATCAAATGCAGTATTTTTTATTCAGTTTAAATGACATAAATTCAGCGATATTAAACAATAGATCTATAGCTATGTTTATTTACAGCACTAGGATCTGCATGTTAGGCTTGTAATGAGGTCCCTGTTACTCGGGACCGGAACAGCGTTACGGTGTCTAATGTTTTATGAGGCACCTAAAAGAAGTCTTCAAGGATAGGGAGTGATAAGAGTGGGAGCTCGAGTTTCGAGGACAGGCCAATGTAGGCAAATATCGCTGCTTGAAGAGTCAGGGAAGCTCTCCGGAGATGTGCCTTATTGGGGCGACGTGCTAGACGGACAGACGTGCGATTGTTTGGAGCTCCTGGTAGTCTCTTCAGCACAAAGGAAGGCCAACGAGCGGTTTTTAGTCGGTGGAAATCTAACATTATTCGCAATCGCTCCCATTTTGAAAGGTTTTAACTCCCAAGACAAAGAAAAAGGATTGCAAATGAGATAATCAGCCAAATTGCTGTTCTAATAACTAAAACATCACGTTTAGAGCTCTATATCATTTTGCAATCCTAAACTTAGATCAAGAACATGTCTAAAAGCTGGCCTGTCAAAATAAATACGTCTCATATCGCGTACATTTGTTAAGCAATAGAATGACATCGCGTCCACTTGTAACGTACGAAGACAATTACGACGGCTCGGTTGACAACGAGTAATGCGCGAGCATTTACTGTGATTCATGGCGTATTATGAAACTGGCTACGTATATTTGCTTATTGAAAACGATACTATGCGTATTAGACATAACAGATAAGTATTAAATCAAACCTGATTTTAGGAAAACTTAAATGGTTAGGCATATAGATGGCTGTAACTGATGGCTTTTTGTCTTCAGAAGTAAGACAGTTCTGGAGTACAGTCCGTCAAGCTACGTAATAAGCGGTAATGATCACCTCAGTTGAACTTATTCATTTGCTACTTTATATTCAAAGAAACACCTCAGAAGCTGTGCATAAGAGGATAAACGCATCTATGATTACATTCAGATGAGACTTTTCTTGTAATTTAAAATAAATGTAAGCAAAGAGAATGACCAGAAAATCAGATAAGCCGCTTCAATATTTTTATTAAATAGAAGTACTACACGCACATGCAAATCACTTGATGGTAATTTGTGGCTTATATTCATGTAAAGGAGTGACAATTGTAATTCAACACAAATTGGTTTGATTGAACTGAGATAGATACCTCATATATCAGTGAACCGACAACAACACCTTTTCAATGAAACTCAAATAGCTCCATAGTAAAAATCGTTGGGACTGTCATATCTTCCTGGTCGACTTATATAATTATATTGCAAATGCAATAGGAAAATAAAGCAATTTTGTAGCAAATGAAAGGAATGCTCAGTAACGAGCGCGAGTCGGTAGGTGAGTCAGCGGGTTCCCACGTGCGGCAATTGCTCGAATTGCCCGCCGCCGCCGCTGTTGACCCGCCCTTGTTAATTGTCCTCTACCTACCCACACTGGCTGCTGTGGAGCCGAACATACTGCACTATAAAATGCTATATTAGTGCACTTCAAATTGTTGACTATATTTTGGAAAGTTATATCTTGGAACACATATGACATATACCAAACTTACTAGGAAGCGAATTTCAAACTTATTCAGTTGAAATTACACAAATAAACAGTATCAAAATAGTTTGAAATCTTATGTAAATACGTGTATTTAATATAATAATATAATTTAAGCTACTCTCTGTAGCTGTCAAGCAAACACATATACACACGCTCAAAAACATTACTCTTTTTCTGTAGTCGGGAAGTAATCATTCAATGTATATGGTCACCTATAGAGTATCAGTAAAATAGTCAATTCCTTAATAGGAAATATATTACTGTAATTGCAAACGTCATATAAAATGATGCGTAGTCCACTCCACGCCTCCCGTGTTTAGCGTTGATAAGTCGGCGGCAGATACGCTCCCATGTAATGTCTCATACAACAGGAGCGCACTGACTCATTTCAATCAACCTCACGTTTAATGACCGGTTGGTATTTGGCCAACATTTGCTTCTATGTTTTAATGTGAAGGATCCCTTAGTATTTATTATAGCCTCTCATTTCTGGATGTCACATAATGGTTTAAGATACCCTACTGAACTTTACCTGACACTTTTAGATAAATGTCGATTTCAGCATTTCTTTCCCCATTCCTACTCGACCTAGCTGAAAACTGTTCACGAGAGAACTCATTTTTGTGATTAATAAAGTTGTAAGGATTTTTAAATGAGTCGACAATCATTCCATCTCTAAGGAACTGTGCAAAAATAAATCTACAGGCACCTGAACATTAATTTTTAATGTATAAAATGTTTTTAATTATAGTATTTTATTCTGCTTCCTATTATTTTCTTCTTGATGTTTTTTGTCAATTAATTAAAGTGGTCCTGAACTGTTCTTCTTGACAGTAAATACATATATATTATTTGTCTGGCTCATGAAAGGAGAGCAGAACTCTCCTCCCCTCCATTCTTCTAATTAATAAGTAGAATATCTGCAAAGTACGTTGTAATACAGAACAACAAAATACTACGATAAAACATCCCGATGTGTCGTTGTCCGTTTATCTGGTGCAACGCATGTATTAGCCATTTCCCTAATGTGTACTGGTTTTATGATAATGTTACTTATTTCCAATAAATATTCCCCTGAAAGCATTTGATTTGAATTGAATAATAACATGTTATTGAATAGGATTCTATATGTGTCAGAAACATATTCAAATTTTAAACTACACGAAATGAAGTTGCAACCTTCCGTAAACTTATATACCTATGTACCTTTTATACTTTTTTTTACATTACAGTTAAGTTCACATACCTTTCACTGGTCATATCTTAAAATAAATACTTTTTGGACAATATATTCTTTAGGTTAGAAGACTATTCACATATATGAGATCTTTTTTTATATAATGCGTGCAGCCAATGGACATCCAGATATACCACAAACATGATTAAATTTCTATTCAAACTTGTACGTAGGTAACTACTGTTCCTGAGGAATACCTTAGTCGCCTCACTTTTAACTATCGCACTTTTGCCAGCAACCGCACTAAATATTTACCAATCAACAACTATTACTAGTATTTGTGTCTAGTTCCCGTAATTCCGTTGGTAATTCATATTTCAGTGTGATTTGAGTTATTTTATTGAGAATATTGTGTAATATAATTAAAACAGTGCGCAGGCTGAGGCCCCGTGCTTGCAGGGCGGCAGGTATCCGCAACAAATTGGCCTAAATAAAACTCCTCGCAATTAACGAGCGAGGGGAAAAATAATAGGAATCACCTTGAAGGAAAGCGATCGCTCACTAAGGGCCCGTGTAAACCGGAGTGATTTATTTATTTAGATCGCTAACATACTGTACACCAATACATGACAGAAATATTCAATAAATGTTAACAAGTTAAGT
>DWON01011671.1:0-10055 GCA_018251015.1 Phocides pigmalion okeechobee
TCAAGAGTAGGAACGCATCCGCGTCCATCCTTAAATAGAACTTCTGTTCTATTGAGATTGGACGTGGTTGTCCATGGTCTGCAGTAACCACTTAACATCAGGTGACCTGCATGCTCGTTTTTTACACTTTCACAATAAAAAAAATTAAATGTTTGGAGAGAAAACGTTACGTTTGATCACTAATTTTGAAAGTCAGCTATCGAAATAGCTTTAAGATTTTATTGTTTTGCAAAACAATACAAAATAACTCAGTTAACCTTGCTTCTGATCTGATAAATTGAAATGTTTAGAATGTTATCTGTATTACTTTTAATTTTATTTTAATCTGATTGTTAATCTATTTGATAGTTTGTAGAAATTTCATGGTAAAGACAGAAGTTTCGTTATATTTAGAGTCGGTTACTAACCCGTATTTTTAACAATCTTAGAAGAGAGGGAGAGCAGATCTTAGTCCACAGGAGTAGCAATGCTTCTAAGGGCGATCTAAGATCCAGTTCTGTTGGAAGTTGGAAGATCAGGTGGCTTGTATAATTGTAAAATTATATACTACATTTCTCATATAAAAATGCCCTTGAGACAACTTCGCACAAAACCTTCTGCAATTGCGAGGAGGGACCCTGGTCCGACCGCCCTCATAGTATTACTTGTGTTTCGGTTGGAGAGGTACGGTTCCCGGCTATATATTGAAGCGAGGCGACCATCTTGGTCCTAACGAATAGCAACGTATCTACGTTCGAGGTCACATAGGGTTTCGGTTGTGTTTGTGGTTGTACGTGGATATCTATGGGCTGCGACTACTTGATATCAGATTTACATCCTCGTTTGCTACTCTTCTCACATAAAAAATAAAAAGTGTTTTATATGCAATTGATGAAAATGTGAACCAGATTTTTATACGCACTGAATACAAATATCATTTCGTACGAAATTTATTGTACATTTTAAATATATCATTAACATAATATACTATGAGTTAAGAATAAAAATCAGAATAAATTATTCATAACAGTTTATATATAAACATGACCACGACTGTTTGTGAAATTTAACATTAAAAAAAAGACTTGAACTTGAACCAGGCGCCATCTTGAACAACGAATCTTGCACAAGGTCACAGATTATACAACAACGTTATGTCATTTACGAAATTGCCGCGACCCGTAAACCCACATTGAAAATACGCATTCATAGCAGTTATAAATTTTACGAAACTAGTTTTCACCTCGCCTCGCCTCTTTGAGTAAACAAAATTAATTTGGACAAATTCTGAACACAATAGTATGCCATTTAAAATGGTTTGTCATACGCAATTTCGTAGTTTTATCTGTGGTATTATAGCATGCCATGTTTTGCTGAATTATATGATAAAAAGTATAGTCACACATTTAATGTTTGCTAACTTAGTTAGACTTTGAGATTTTTATAGGGTTTTTATAGATATAGGATTACGATGTATGACGTGTGTATGATTATATAATTATTTTCAAATTTATTTTAAATACCTATAATCACTTTTAATTCAGGCAAAGGGTGAATAGGGCTGATATCACTTAAAATATTGACGCCCGATTAAAGTTTAAAAACTCCAGACATATTGTGTAAAATCGAAATTGTTTCTAAGCATCCTCAAAAATATATTTTAATATAAAAATAAGCACGCGAAAAATGGGTGAGTTTTCGTTTTTTTTTGTTTAATTTACTTCTAATCATAATTTCTCTATGATATATAAAACAAATCTCTGGATACAAAGTAAGAAAAATCCAATCAAAACTGGGCGCACGTAGATTTTTTTTGCGTATTTTATGAATGTAAATGAAAACATGTACGTAATAATTAACAAGGAAACATAATTACGAGATAATTAAAAATAAAAAAAGGCTTTGGAGGCGCCGGGTATCGATCCCGGTACCTCTCGCATGCTAAGCGAGCGCTCTACCATCTGAGCTACGCCCCCTTCGTTAAGACTTTTGAAATATTTATTACCTTTTACATTTATTTAAGCATTTAACATTCAAAACTGATGTGGCCCTCAAATATTAGATCGGGTCAACGGGTAGAGGCGGCACTACACTGGAGCTTATTTCTCTAGACTGAAGATGCGTCAACAATTTACTGAAATATTGTATTTTTGAGCATATGTGTATCATCAAAGAATACACAAACGTAACATTGAACTTTTGTTCCTCCGTAATCTATACAGATTTTTACGTACAACACACGTGTGTACAAGACACAAGCATTGGGCTGCGCAATACCCAGAAGTGTTGTACTCCGCAGGTAAGTGTTAACAATTTAGATAACATGCCCTCACGTGGACTGCACGTTTGTTTGCTATTTTATTATGGGTAAAATAAATTAAAATTATGTCCCCTTCTCGTCTCGGCGAAGAAAGCAGGCGTCGAAGGCTGGAGCTGTGATGAAGCTCCTTTTTATTGTGAAAGAGTAAGAAACGGGCATGCAGGCCACCTGATGTTAAGTGGTCACTGCAGCCCATGGACAACCACGTTCAATCTCAAATAGAACAGGAGTTCTATTTAAAGATGGACGCGGATGCGTTCCAACTCTTGAGGACTAAGCTGCAGAAGAACTTAGCAGTACTACACCTCTTATGTGTGTTTATTCCGCTTGTCTTTGAAACCTTTGGTCTGTGTAGTACCAAAAAAATGTTTCAAACAATTAATCCCACGTTTGATTGACGCTGCTCGTGATAATAGGACTGGATCATATCTTACACAGAGTGTTCTTGGAACCATGCCGCATTGGCATGATAAACATGACACCAAATCACACAATAACATCTAAAATTTCCGCGATAACTTAATTTTTTGCTAATTATTATTTAATGACCTTTTACATTATGTATTAGTATCGTGTGACTAGAAGGTGTAATTTATTACGTTCCGGGAATTATTAAATAGGAAGACATTTTATTACAAGGCCATGCATATAAAATAGTATAATTAATAAACAATACTTCTAGAAAGAGCGAAAATAAAATTATTTAAGTAATAATAGCTTCGTCGACGTAAATACTTCCATGTTTTTATACTAACAAAACAGATATTTTAATCTCTACTGCTATTGACAGCGAAACGTTATTGTTTATTATTTGTTTATATTTATTTGACGTAAAAGTCCTAGCTACTGATTGAATGTACATCAAATTTTGTACACATAGTGCCCGTAACTTACGTCTAATTATAATTATGTGGTTACCAGACCAGCGCCTCTAAGAAAATAGTATTTTATTTGGAATAAACAAATATTTGTATATTCCATTTTCACAAATATTGAATTATCAATAAAATAAGCAAAAAGTCAAATATAAAATAGATGCAGAATACAAAAAGAAAAAGTTATAGTGTAAGTAATCACGGGCTCCACAGAATACCAGCGTTGCAGGTGACTAAGGTTACCTGAAACATTAAAGCTGAGTGGAGACCTTTTCGATAAAAAAAAAGTTACAATATACATATCTTTTTTCTTTTTTGTATGCAATATTGTATATTTTGCCGAATAAACGATGTTCTTTCTTTCTTTCTTTCTTTCTTAATGTACAAAAAAATACTATATGTAATTCGGAATCCTTAGAATTTTGCTGAAAAAACAGTTCCGTAGTGGAAATACCACCGCTACCCTTATAATCCGTAAAGAAGTTCTAATTTTCAGTTGGAGGTGCGATTGCTGGCTAAGCTGACTGACAAACGAGGTCATATCCGTTCTCAGGAGTAGTACAAGTTCCATCTATCCACGACGTCAGGCAGTGTCTTGCAATAGACGCCAATTTGTTACTTTGCATGTCCTAACATGATCGTAAACACAATTAACATTTCACAAACAACCAATTTACTTTAAATATGCTCTTATTTATTACAAACGAGCTTTTCCCGCGACTTCGTTCACGTGTTACATAAATTGACATAATTTCTTTATTTGTTAACCGATTTAAATGAAAAAAGCACTACATTTTAAGTGAAGCCTATCACAATATAATCCAGAATGCATTCAAATCGGTTAAGCCGTATCTGAGATTAGCGTGCATAAACATGCAGAAATACAAAATTTTATTTTCATATTTGCAATGATGAAAATCTCAAAACTAATTATAATACAACCTAACCTAAACAATCTAATGGGAATCCGTGCCCATGCGGCATGGTTCCAAGAACACTAGATGCATTCCCGCGCTGAATAGCAATCGCACATATACAGATATACAGACATACAGATAACAGACAAAATGAAAAAAACATTATTTTAGGTTCTCTTGCCCTTCTCTTCTTTTAGGTTCTCTTGCCATTCTCTTCTTTTAGGTTCTCTTGCCCTTCTCTTCTTAAAAGCCCATTATGATTTTTTAAATATATTTGTCATGTACAGACTGCAATCAGTTACAGTTTTATTATATATATATAAATATGACCGGTGGAGCAACATGTACTCGATTCATGTAACAGCTACCGTAATTTTAATGGAATCTAACAGAAACAAGTTTCCGGCATTTGTGAAATAGATTGTGAATATTTAAATTCCTTAATATAAGAAGTCGCGTCTGTGATCGGTATCTGTCTATTTCTTACTTAATATTAGTATTACTGTAGGAAATGAATCGAGTTAATTAATTAATTAATTAAGCGTAAATATAGCAGTAATGTTTGAGTGTTCCTAGTTTACTTATATTTGCGTTAGTACACATAATATAATAATAATATGTGGGAGAACTATATTTCGACTGGGTAGGTACCACCGTAGCCCTCATAATACGCCATAAAGCATTACTTGTGTTTCGTTTGGAGACGTGCGATTGCCGGCTACACTTTGAAGCGAGGCGATCATCTTAGTTCTCAGGAGTAGCAACGTACTCGTATCTACGTTCGAGCTCAGATAGGATTTCAGTCGTGTTTGTTTGTACGCGGATGTCTAAGGGCTGCAACTAGTTAACATTAGGTGGGTTGCATGCTCGTTTGCTACTCTTCGTACATAAAAATGAATAATATTTATACCCATATAAGAACGCAAATGAGACTGTTTCTTAACTTACGGTCAGATTTAAGATCTTTTTTAAAATAGGTCATTTGTTAAGGAAAAATTTAAGTTACATCGAAACGGACTAAAAAATACATATCACTGCAGTTTTGTCGTGACCACGAGCCATGCTAGTTCGAAATATCGGCAATCAAAAATCAAAATCGTTAATCATGAGTACCCGGTACGTAAAAATGGACTAACAATTTAAACGCGGCTAAAATTACAAGGTATGGTTGGTCTGATGTATAAAATGATGCAAAAATTAAGGGCGTCTTGTGGTCGTGGCGTATGGCGTGAGATTACAGAGGCATTTCGCAAATGTTGATGCAACTTGGCGGTGTCAAGGCTGATTGCGTGCTCGTCTCGCGTTGTGGCGTGGTGTGGCGTGGGCAAAAGTAGACACTCTTAGAAAATATCCTTACTTCCTTATCCTTGCCCTTATTATTATGTAAGAGTGAAACTTTGATAACTCGATGATTTCTACTGAGCCTAAAGGTTGATTGGTAGAGTATGCTTTTTTATGTGTCAAACAAGCATGCAAACCACCTGATATTAAGTAGTTGCAGGCCATTGACATCCACGTATAATCACAAACACGGCTGAAATCCTATCTGAGTTCGAACGTAGATACGTTGCTACTTCTGAGGACTAAGATATAAAAATGAACTTTGTACATTTCTTTAATTTTTCTTCAGGAAAAAACTACGAATTTAATTTACCTCATATTTTATAGAAAGACAACAATTTTTCAAGCAATTAGTGCCATAATTGTTCAACGTTACTTGTGACAACAAGGCTGATTCATATCATGCGCCAAGAATTGCGATCGCTATTCGGCACAAAAATACGGCCAGCGTTCTTGGTACCATGCTGTATAGATATGGAGTATCTGTGGATTGTTTATTTTTACGGTAATTACTTTCGGATAGCTGCAAGTAATTATGATAAAAATGTAATACGTAGTTTAATTAATAAAACAGACAATTACAAATGTATTATCGTCGTTAACTATGTATCGTATCGAATGTTACGGTAGTATGCATGTTTTCCTGACCTACTTACTAACTTAAGCAAACATATAATTATCCATTGCAATGAAAGATATAAGATTCATATAATCTCAACTGTATTTGCATTGGATTAAACTAATATCGTCGGGGAATTTATATGTGTTACTATGTACCGTTTACTTACGATTAATGATTGTTAACTGCTGATATTTCGAATCAGTTTCATGGTGCGTGATGATGGCTAAACTAGAGGTACGCAGCATTCGTTCTAGCAAAAACAAATGCCAAAATGAAATATGTGTTACATTGGCGCGTACAACATCAGTCCGCACGCAAACAAACACGTCAAATGAATTATGTGTTACATTGGCCCGTACAACATTAGTCCGCACGCAAACAAACACACCAAATGAATTATGTGTTCCATCGGCGCGCGCATCATCATTCCGCACGCAAACAACCACGCCAAAATGCATTATGTGTTACATCGGGAGGCGCATCATCAGTCTCCACGCAAAATCATACGCCAATATAAATATAACAAATCAAGCGCACGCCAAAATATTATTACAATAAGATTATGTGTTACACCGGCGCACACATCATTCCCTCGTTAATCCTCGTTCCCTCGTTATAACTTCCAATCTCTTTACAAAATGCGTCAAAAGAATTATAACTACAAATATAATGAATAATTCCATCATGATAATCAGTTAGCGAATAGTAAACTAATTACGTGGAAAGGTAACAAGCTTGCATATATGACCTTAATTTATTCCGATGAGCACAAAATTGGTACACGAAGACTGGATTTTACGCACAACGGGTCAATGTCGACTATGTAACTGATTACTATTACGGATATCTATACTTGTGTTGTACAAGATAATTGTATACTGCCATCACCAGTTGATGTACAAAAACATGTTACTCTGACTCAAAATAAATATATTTTTTTGTAAAATATTTGTCTTAAATATTCGTTTTCTGAGTTAATGACCTCAATTTATAAAAAAAGGCTGCACTTTTAACACTCAAGAGCAGCATGACCAATATTGAATTACATTAGTATCGTATTCGTCCTTAATTTATCTTTTTAAATGGCTTTATCGCTTGTTATATTTTTGTGTATTTATGAGATTATCTGGTTGTTTCTTGAGTATAATTGGTTCCGATAGGTCGCTGTTTTCAAGATCCAGGTTTTCTTTTATTTTTTGATCCAATATTTTTCGACTTGTTTGAATGTCTTGCTTAAAAGTATGTAATCCGAATTTTAAGCCCCCCAATATTTATTAATCCAATTGTATTGGGTCCCCTAGTAAATAATAAAATCTTTAAAATAACAGTTGTATTTATTACAATTTTGGTAAAGCTGAGAATAAAGTGAGACTTCATTTTAACGTATCACGTTTTCAACAACAATAGTACTATTTTTTAAATAACGATATATAGGACCCTCAGAAAATTTAAGACAAAAATAAAAAATATTGTATAGGTTCTTTTTATTTTTTTAAAGAAATCATTAATAGTGGCTATACAAAGTTTCATATTTCATCATTAATTTTCAAAGCATTTTCCAGGATGCAACAGTCCCTTCCTCTATGGCCTTCTCGAACGCATTGAGAGCATCACCTGGCAATGAAAACTATATCCTCTCGAGCTGTCGATGTCATCCATCCGTTACACCCCAGCCTTTACGTGTCCACTGCTCGACATAGGCCTCCCCTAGGTGCTGCCAATCTGGCCGGTTCCGTGCCCTCTGCATCCAGCGGTTACCCGTTATTCTTATTAGATCGTCTGTCCACCTGGTTGGTGGACGTTCTGCACTCGGTGTAATTGTATTTGTAATTAATAATAGTTTCTCAATTATGTAGTATGTTCTCACTGATGTATCTATAATGTACCGATGAGTTATTGATTAATGTCCCAATCAGTATTCGATCATCCTTGTCCGAGCGATTCAGCTCACGTATGGCAGCCATTAAAGTTTGTACGAGCCATAAATGGTCAGGCAAGGCAAGAACAGGTCATCTTTTACCGAATGTATTGTGTGAAGTGATATATTATTCAGCTCAGCGTTACTAGAAACAGAATCAGCTGTTTCAGTGTTATGAGGATAATCTAGTGTCGTGTATAATCTGCATGGTTAGTCAGAGGACTTGATATTTCGGTGGAAATGCTGTTGATAACTCTCATACATTTGTGGCGACTAGTTTAGCCTTCAATTGTAGCAACGTATAATCGACTTCAGGTGGTTCTTCTCTTCTATGGATTAACTCGAGATGTCTATCGCTTCTCGGTATTAGTTGCGACGTCGTGACGATATTGTAATGCCACTGTAAGGATCTAATTACGATACCGCTTATAATTTAAAAATGCTTGTATGATGGGTCACTACAGATTACGTAAGTCTGAACATTATATTTTTAACTACACTTTGCCTTAGGCTTTGGTCGTGCAGATGTCGCTTTGTAATACATTCAGTTAAATTACACAGCTCTATTTTTACTCTATATGTATATTTGAACAAAATTCACAAAAAGAATAAGAAAATGACACATTTTTTCATCTTTTCTACTATACCCGCTTCCTGCAAACTTTCAAGTCCTTTTTCAGAAATTAGGGTTAGAATTTCTAAAATTCCTTTCTTAGTGTTCATTTACGCTATATAAACAATCTGTCTGCAAAATTGCAGGGTCCTAGGTTGTTTTTTGGCTGTGGGTTGATCTCTGGGTTAGTCAATCACCCTCTTCTTTTACATTATGTGTATAAAATTCTTCGCGTCGATTGTAAGAGTATCAGATTAGTTGAGTGTGTCTATGCCATTCGCCAAATCACACACAATATTGATTTGCTGACTCTCAATCTATGAGTCATCCATAATCGCTTATTGACAGTATTTATTAATAGAGGTTTTAATAGTCTATTGTATTTATTAAAACTGTTATGTATTTATTGTTAACTGAACGTAAATGGGCGTCTATAATAGTATTGTTTGTAAGTTTTATAAATAAATCTGATGGCATATTGTAGTTTCTGCATTGAATAATGCTGAGGATAGATGAAGCATACGTTGCTCCATGAGATAAGTGGAGGGGCGTCCATTGATGTCATGAGGCGATTTTTTGACCTCCACTCCTCTCATGATAAGATGTCGTGAGATAGGGCTAGTGCCCTAGTTCAAAATTTATAAAAAAATCAAGATCTAAATATTTTTTTCAAAGTAGATTTTTTACAGAATCCTTTTTGAACGTCAATAAAGTACCACAGACTCGTAATGTGTTACGTTTTGGAGAAGTCGCGGCCAAAGGAACTCCAGAGCTTAGAGGCGGCGACATTTAAATAAATAACTATAAAATATATTAGAAAACAAGTACAAGGGATCATATCAACTAATAATAGCGTCTATAGAAGTTTAATCTGGTTTGCTTAATGTATAATTGATTTTTTATTCTTTAAAAACGTAAAAGTACAATAATCCTTACTGTATCTTTTATAGTTACTCAGAAGTATGGCAATGAAAGTTTCAAACAAATACTTATTCAATACAATACAAATAAAAATATTATCAAGTATTCAACTGTGTTCACTTGTATTCAAGGTTCCTTGACATTCAAATAAATGGAAGTGTTTTTATTATTGTGGTGTCGCTTTAAATTATTTAACGAAACATTTTTTATGTATCAGAAGTAACGTCAATACGCTTACCTCTGACCTTATACACTGTTAGCTTTACCGTAGCTTGTACAGATTTTGTAATGATTCATGCAACTCTGTTTTTACCTCATGCCAATCAATAAAAGGAATGAAATTCATAATTATCATGATTCACAGTTTTTCATCTATTTTACTCCATTAGGGATGAAATTTCAAATAATTCTTTTTTAGTGCTCACTTACGCTATATAAAGCATCTATTTGCAACATTTCATGATTTTAGGTTTAGCGGTTACGACTGTGTTGATCTCTGTGTCTCTTAATCACCTTCCACTTTTATGTAGTATTTATATTGAGAATGTT
>DWON01011672.1:0-10055 GCA_018251015.1 Phocides pigmalion okeechobee
AATTCCTGATCGCAGTCTAAACAAGAATAATTTACTCCGTGAAAGTGCGCGGCCGTGACCGAGTGTATTGACCTGTGTTTCCGATGCCTCTATGTTGGCCTAGGTTAGGTTGGTGACGTGTACTGCCAACATAGCAAACGCAAGTTTAGATATTATCTGTACTACACTAACTCAACTATCACAGACAATATCTACGTATTTGAGCCAAATTTTAGGCGGGCTTTTGTAGTGTAATACAGAGAAAATATGTGTAATACAGACTATAGATAAAACTTTTTTTAATGTGTAGCCATTCGGCTTGCAGATTGACACCTATTGCTAAACTTAAGCATCGTTGGGGCGGTTAGGTTAAAGATGGGTGACCAGCAGGAACTAAATATCATGCTCTTTTTATCTGAATAAAACTTATCAGAGGCCTTACGGGTGGTCTGAAAACATGCGATATGCGTTGAAAGCTAACGCATGTCTACCAATTTAAATTTAAATATCATAGTAGGAATATGTTCTAGATATCTTTTAAATTTTTTGGAAAAACAAGTATCTAAGGACATAAAAGTTTAGTCTATGGTAAGTAAATAATATGACTGTCTATATATAAAATATTCTGTCACGTGTCCGTAACTGCTTTCCAATAGGATAGAAAACCTGTATTCTGTAAGTCGATTACAGGTGGTTGAATTCTTCAGAGATTTTTGTTGGGACGCCTCTGTTGCAATCGTGCCATCCTTACTACTTGCAAGCAAGACGACCATCTTAGTTATCAGGAGTAGCAATATATCTACGTAAGACCTTAGATAGGACTTCAGTCCTATTTGAGGTTGGATTTGGATGTCAATTAGGAGGGAATACGCAAAATAAGGTGGTTTGCATGCCCGTTTGCTACTTTTTTAACATATCTCTGGCTTAGTATAGCCACACAACTATATTTTTCAAATGAGAATTCATTGAATCAAAGTCACTTATTTTGTATAGGTCGAAGACAGCATTGATACGTAGTCAGTTTTTTTTATCTATAACCCGTTCGAAAGCGATCTCTGTTGAGAAAACCCGGTAAGGAGCTAACAGGGTTTGTTTTTCATTATCATTATCATTATCATCATCATTATCATTATAATTATCTCTTTTTTAAGCTTTATTTATTACATAATTGTAACAATATCTAGTAGCCTTGTTGCCTTACAACTGATTAAGAAGGATTGTGGCAAAATACGCCACTATTTAATATTAAATTTATAACTAAATTATTATTTATTGCGTAATCTTAGACGTTTTTATTAAATGAAGGCAGACTGTCTGCAGCTGCTTTGATCTATAGAGATTATTATATTTAAAAATGTATGGTTTTCTATGTAATAGATGTTACAAACGTACTTCCAATGGTCATATTAGCGATTAATTATTATACTCAAGGCACTTGTAGCTGGGGCTGCTATTTGTCTGGTAGATTGAAATATTTTTAGGAACAATCTGTATTAATACTTTTTAGTATTATATAACTGTGAAACGTAGTCCCTGATTTTTTACGCTAAAGGACTGATTTGTACTGATTTAACAAGTTACGTATTGCTTTACTGTATATAGCATAACATAGCATGTATAGTATGCGTTGGAGATTTTATATTGCGGGAAAAGCCAAAGATTAATGCTAGTAATGATACGCTTAAAAATATTGGTACCACAAATCTTAGACTGAACTGACAACTTCTAATTTGAAAATAAAAACTGTTCAGAAATTAACGTCAAATTTACTTTAACAACTGTCAATTGAAAACTGTCAATTCAGTCTCCATTAAAAACGGACTATTTAGACGCGTTCGGAATTCAAATATACGTATTTATCATCAGTCAAATGGTTTTTTCTTGTTATTAGCTTTTAAGCAAAAATAACCCCCAATAAAAAATGTTAAATGTCGTAATATATTTCATGAATAGAATACAATATAGTATGCAAACTTTAAATATAATACGGTTGGTATAAGTCTTACCTAAAATCATTCAATGAAGTGTGATTGAACTAATTTAGAAGGAAAAATATAGAAACCACCCACAGTTAAGTACCGGCGCGGAGTGGACTGTGATCCTAACCTTTCAATTTTTAGCAGTGGTGTGGGCACTAACGATGAGAAAGCTGGTTCCGATGAAATAGATACAAATTCTTACCCCGAGTAAAGTCTTTTGAATTTGCTACAGATATATATTATGTTTAATGGTGTTATAATTTTCTTTAATATATTCTAGAGGTTTTTCACGAGACATAAGAATATCTACACACAGTAAAATATATTTAAATAGATAAACCAATAATTGGGCAAAGAGACAAAAAATACTCTAATTGTCATATTTCTCATTATCCTACTAACTGATATTTTTTTATCTGATTTTTATTTTCGAGTGTATATATTATGTCTACTTCTTTAGTATGCCCTGTAGCATAAATGGCTAGACACACTGAGAACCCACATAATGATCACAAAACTTTATGTACTCGAATTTAATGTACTGAATATTTTTTACAATATAAAATAAATTTGATAGTACTAGTAGTAGTACTAGATAGTAGTTTTATTGTACAAAATAAGAAGTTGATGGTATTGTAACACAATATTAAAGACGTAAAATTATATCGTCATAAATAATAAATGACGGATTTTTTTCTAGTTACTTAAAAGTATTTTAAACTGCCGTTGTCGAGCATTTTCCAATTTAAAATTAAAAAAATTATATGTCACATTAAAAAAATAACAAAATAGTTATCTTCAAATAAAAATAAATAAATAAATATGGTAATATAGGAGTTTTGTATATTTGTATATTGAATCTTTAAAAGATCAATTTAATAATCTATCTAATTACATTCTAATTGGCAGTTGAGATACAAATCATAGGCCACATCGGGCGTGAAAGATAGAAAGCATGTGCCATTTTTAGTATTTTAATTGCATTGGCTGTAAGTGTTCGTTATCTTTTTCTAGTTAGAATAAAACTTTTTAAATGTATTAGATTAATAAAAATAACAGTTAATATTTTATCTTTAACATTGGCGGCAAGAAAAAGCATAGAATATAAAAACTTACGGCTTCCCTCCAAGTAGGTAGTGACGTCAGCACACGTGCGCGCGCGGCGTCAGGCACCGCGGTATGACGTGTGCGGCGGGATAGTCGGGACTAATAGAAGTACTCTTTCGAATTAGAATAAAAAAAAATAAAAGTGATAGTTGACTTTTTTATTGAATAGCAGTAGGTTAGTCCGATTAGACGTTTTGTGGTGGAATAAATTGTTTTTGGACGGTGCCTGTGGGGTAGGTTCGCGGCGTGCGGGACACACGAGGTCTCGGGCCGCACTGCGCATGCGCGCGTTGTTCACCAGAGAAATTACGTCAGCGTCGCGCGCGCACCCCTTTCTTTTTTTTCCGTAATTAATTTCTTGCAAGATTTCGGCGCAGTTTTTGTAGTATGTCGGGCCGGCGGTGAAAATAGGCTTCTTCATTGCATTATTAACTGATGACACACTAAGAATGCTCTCGTCTTAAGTGTAACATTCTTTGTTTTTGGCTTGAATACGTCTTAGTTCTAACTACAAACAGTCTACAGTAACTTGACGCATTATGCCTTAGAGACATTACAGTTAAAAAAAAAAAGAAAATAGAACTCACCGCTTCCACAAACCATAGCTTGTAATTTTAGGAACTCATCATAATAACAACTTTTACATAGAACAAATTTTTAATCAATTTCCTATACCAATAAGATATTCAAGCCCGCTCAAGTACCGTTAGTTTCGCTAAATAAGAAATTGCAACGAGATTCCTCTAAGAGCAGAAATTCTAATACATTTTTCATATTTCAACATGGATGCCGCCTTTCCCGCAGACGGTCCCGGTTACCTGCGCCTGCGCCGCACACCCACACCAACGGACATACACACACACCCACACTCCCACACACACACACCCACACAGCACTCGGGAGACGTGACACAGACGCGGGGTCCTAATACCGCTGTGAATTTGAAATCGAAGAAGCGCAAGTGAATTTTTGTGCGGGTTTTTCTTTTTAAAACAAAGTTTATTAATTTTAAATATATAACGGATACAAACGATACCTTACTTTTGTGTCAATATTTGGATCCAATTGCATGGATCGTAGTCATATATATTATGATAACGATCCATACAACTGTATAGTATCGGTACCAGGACGATAGGTACACATGTAGTTAAATAAAGAGGTGATACGATTGCCTTGAATGATATGAAACATCTATAAGCCTCTTGGTGCGCGGAACTATGCCGTCATGGCATTTGACGGTGTTATGCCGTCATGCAATTGCATTGTAAAAAACGTTGCTATTCATATTACATATTTATATAGTGTCTAAATTGTATGTCAGTTATAAATTTTAAGGAAAGTAAAAGGAGTAATAATGGAAATCTGTTTTTTTTATTATCTTTTCTTTAATTATACTATTTTACACTATATTTTATACTATACTATATTATTACAAAAAACATACATTTTTGTGATACACATAAATTTGAACGTAGAGAAACTAATCGAAATAAATTTAACTTTCACGTCTGCAAGGGCGTCTCAATTTGTTTTTTTGTTGTTAGAAACCGCCGTCATGAAATAATTCTTCTGAGCATGTATTTACTATGTACATTTGTAGGGAATAATCTTAGTCCGCAGAATAGCAACGCATTATGATCGACTTCAGGTAAGACTTCTATTTCTTATGTAGAATTGCTTACGTACCTATGTCTATGGGTGGCAGCGCTACATATGGAAGAATGTTGTTTGTTTGTTTGTTTGAAGTTTGTCCTTATTATCTCAAGTTGTTTTGTCGAGTGAATTTTATTGTTCAAGACAAGAATATGGTAAACAATAAAATAACCAATTTTGAAAGTTGTTATTGTGCTTCTAAATGAGAAATGTTACAGAAAATTTAAACTAATATCATTGGTATCATTGGTAGTTTATTGACGTTCAAAAAGAGTTCTGTAAAGAATCTACTTTGAATATTAATATTAATATATTAATATTTTGATTTTTTTATTTTGATTGCGGAATTTGTACATTTTACTACGTACTGTACTGGGTGCTCACGATTAAAATTTTTGATTTTTGATTACCGATACTTCGAACCGATTGCATAGCTCGTGGTCACGGCGAAACCAAATCGGCGAAATGTAGACAATAAAAAAATCAAAAAAGGTAGACCAGTCAGAAGTAAATGTGGGGTTTGTGAACTGTATATCTGATGCTGGTTATGCTGGAAACATGATCTATTAAATATATTGACGTTTTTGATACATAGAAAAAAAGTAGAAAATAAACAAAAGAAGAATGTGTCAAATAATTAAAAACATGTATATCGGCCAGTATTTTTATATGTATGTTGAGGAGAACAACACCAGTAAATAGTAAAAAAGCTACAAAAATCGTCAAGAAATTCTCACTTACATCAATTCCAACACATCCCTTGTGCTAAGAAAGTATAAATAAAACATAACTATACATAGCCGGGTTAGGGACGTTGCCCGGCGCGTCAGTGTGTGCGTGCCTTTATTATGTCGGCTCACGTAACCCGGCAGTAGTGTGGGTGCTGCCTAAGTACACAGGGCACACTAGCAAAAAAGAGTGTGTCTCACACCGTTGAGTAAGGATAGGATTAGAAAGAAATGCTTTCATTATAAGTTTGTTAGGTAATACAATCAAATGGACAAGCTCAATTCTAGCATATTTGTTTGTTTGCAAAGATGTGGTTACTCATTTACATGTGAACCAACCATCTTAGTCCACAGGAGTAACAACGCATCTGTGATAGACTTTAAGTGGAACTCTTGTTTTATATAGATTTGCTCAAGCCATTTCTGTTAACCTCGGGACTTAAACCTAAAATGAGAAGGCCATAGACTGTGACGCCGGTTAAGTTCACTTTATACATCTTTATAAATCTTATGAAGTACTATTAGGTAAGTTTCTAATGTTTCCTTCGCCGTTATAGCAAATAAAAATTACGCTTTATTACGCGCGTAACTTTAAAATCTGATCTACCTGACGTACCTGGCACGTAACTCTGATTTTTCAGTTACTTGTCAACTTGTTTCTCCCGTTAATCACACAAATACTTATCCTGGGTGGGAAACAGGCCTAAGACCATAATAGAACGTGGTGAACAGGATGTTCAAGTATATAATTTTAACCTTATATCATTGCGACTTTATAAGTTTCATTATGTAACGGGTACGCACGATTAACTCTTAATATTTTTTTTATTGTCTGAACTTTGCCGTGATTACGATCAACTGGTTCGGAATATCGACAATCAAAACACTTTAACGGTATCCTCGTGAACCAGGTACATGGTAAAATGTATAAATTCCACGATAATGTCATTTTAAAATCATGTCTTTTTATATTCTTTAGCCGTGTCAATTTCCATTTAACTGGTTGAAAATATCGACAATTGTCACAGTTAATAATGTATCCGTTACGTACTACGTCTGGCCATGCAACGAGGGAATGCTGCCAGCGTTCTGGGCACTATGCCACAAGCAGTTCTGGATGGCATTTTTAATTTGTAAAGTTTTTATAATTAGGCTTAAGGTATTTTGTATATGTTGTTTAACACACATTTTGGATACACATTATTGGAGGCGACCATCTTAGTCCTCCAGAGTAGGAACGTATCCGTGTCCATCCTTAAATAGAAATTCTGTTCTATTTGAGATTGTACGTGGTTGTCCATGGGCTGCAGTGACCACTTAACATAAGGTGACCTGCATGCCCGTTTCTTACTCTTTCACAATAAAAAAATGTTAACATTTTATTTGAAAAAAAAAAAATTCGATGCGTACATAGTAAAGATTTTCGCTCTATTACACATCGATGTAATAAAAGGCTAGAATGCTAGGCGCTTGAAGCCAAGTTGAACCGAGTTAGCCGAGGCTAGCTAGCTACTTAGTCTATGTAAATAACATAGTATTTCTTATGTAAAACCCTTTGCGGGTTCAACTGAGTTGGTACCACCGTCACACCTACGAAACAAACACTAAAATATTCACTAACATTTTCTCATTAGAAAAAATGTCGAATTTGTGCTCGTGAGTGTCAAAAGCAACGATATAAGACTATAAGTATCACTTGCTTTCCAAAAAATGGGCTTTCGAGAATTAGCGTGCCCCCAAAACAGAAGTGAAAAAAAAGAAATTAAATAATACATTACAAAATAAATTAGTTTTCTAGATAAATCGTTTTCAATATTAAATTACGTGATATTGCCAGGCATTGTTAAATTGATAGTATTAGTTACACGAATGTTTTATATAATTATATTATTTCTTTTTATATACCTAACGTATGTAATGATTATCAACAATTACTATGCAACTTCTTACATAGTCGTTGTCGCAAAGATACTTACTATTATATAAGAGCGAAGAGTTTTGGAGTTGGTTTAAAAGTTATATTATTTAGACTATAATTCGACTTGAATTTTTGATTTTCGTATATTCAATATCTTTCGAATGTGGTCGTATAATCAAGGTTACTTTGGTCGTTTTTACTAGGCTAGTTGCACTTGGACAATGATAACCAAGGAACTATGAGCCACTGTAAATTTTATCAGCCCCTATGGGCTGTCTTGTCCCCTATGTTTGTCTTTGTCTATACAAATCCATAGATAACCTTTCTTATCCAAGCAACGAATTAGGTGCACTTTTATTTCAATTTCTTGTATTAAACAAACAACTCACATGTAATATATTTCAAACTAATACTTTTTTGTAAAATTATACTTAATTGTAAACTTGCCATGGGATAGCTAATAATAAACTAATAATATTTTTTCAAGGTGGGAGAACTATAGTTCGACCACCACCGCCCACATAATCCGCTGTAAAGCTTTACTTGTGTTTCGGTTGGAGATATGCGGTTGCCGGCTACACTTTGAATCGAGGCGATCATCTTCGTCCTCGGGAGTTGCAACGTATCTACGTTTGAACTCAGATAGAATTTCAGTCGTGTTTCTGGTTGTACGTGGATGTTTGGGCTGCGACTACTTAACATCATTGGTTTGCATGCTCATTTGCTACTCTTCTCACATAAAAATAAACTATTTGGTCGTCAAGTGCGGGACTACACAAATACTGGTGGTATGCTGTGTTTTTGTCGGCGGCTCCCCAAATGAGGTTTGTCCCGGTTTTTCGGCTATGGAACCCTATATGGCCATGGAAAAAGTGTCTAAGCACGGCGGTGACCAAGTAATCAACTCATTTGCTACTTCCAAGCTATTAAAAAGGATTTAAGATAGCATATGTAAATCGTAATTGAGTTATTTAAGTCCCGGATCGCGTGATCGGCTAATGATGCAGACGCAGCAAGGTTCTGGGGGAAACTGGACGCGCTCAAACCCGTAAGTTCATCATTTATGCGCTATGCAGATCATTAGGAAACCGTTCGTAAACTGGTTTAAATACAAATGTTATGGTAACTTGTTAATATTAACCATAGCTTTTTAAGTATGAACACCAGCGAACAGGCTATCTGACGTTGAATAGTCTACAACTCATGGATAAAAAATTCTTATCCTGGACTGAAATCTTGTTAGAGGTCATGTGTAGTAATCACTTATTTGTGACGACTGAGATAGTTGTTCCTCAAGTGAAGTAACTATTTCGGTCATCAGTGGCAACCGTCAATATGTTGATGGCATTTTATCTTATTCGTGATAGAACTATAGAACTGCTTCAACTGGTGTGATGCCGCCTTCATAATCAATTGTAAAACGTTACTGGTGTTATGGTTAGAAATTCGGTTGCCGGCTACACTTTGTAAGTGTATTTAGTCTTCAAGAATAGCAACACGCCTTCACAACGTCGCGCAGGACATGAGTCCTGTTTGAGGTCGGACGTGGACGTGGATGATGACGCGTTGCAGCCCATTCAACATCATGTGGTTACACTTACAAGAGGAGCGATCTCATCTCAGTCTTTAAGAGAAGCAATGCATCGATCCACGACTGACAGGACCTCTTGTTTGAAGTTGAACGTGGATGTCCATGGCTGCAGAGACCATATAACATCACGTAGCTTTCTAGCTCTTTGCTTTTTCCAAAATAAAAAAAAATACTCTGCTAGTCGAACGACAGATCTTTTACTATATGTATACATTATACTATATGTAAAACAACTTTGCACAAGATACAGATAGCTTGGTGTGTTATGATATGGAACCTAAAAAAAGCGAATATCACGTAGAGTAGATCAATTAATCTACCATAAGCATCTGTCAATTGTTTCCCCCGCCACCACAGTTTCGCCGTGACCACGAGCCATGCTGATTCGAACTATCGGCAATCAAAAATATATAAATTACGCGATAATATTAAATTAAAATTATATGTTACAGACGTCTTGTTTGAGACCCCAGATTGTCACCACTAGGCTATTCTAAGCTATTCTAGACTGGGTCTAAATATTTTCGCCTATTAAGGGAAGGTCACGACTCTCGACGGGAACGCTTACACGGTAAATTAAGATGGTAGATAATTCTAATCTTATTTACAACTGTGTTATGCTTTTAATTATATTATTATCTTATCACAAGATGGCTTTATTCACGTTCGGGCTTGTTTTCCTTCATCAAATATAATATAATTAAACATCAGAAGGGAGGAAAATAAGATACACGTCTCTCAATTAATTATTCTAAATTGTTAACCTGCTCCGGCTTTGTACAGAAGCAATTTATCATTTAAGATAATTTGAACACATTAAAAATAAAATCGCTTAAGGGAAGCCGTGTCCATGCGGTGAGGTACCACGATCGCTGATCGTATTGCCACGCTGGACAGCGACTGCAATTCTCTGCGTAAGATATGGACTAGCCCCCTTTTTACACGTAGCGTCAAATAAACATGGGAGTAATTGAAAAAAAAAAATGTTTTATTGATCAAATAACTGTTACAAAACAAGACTGTTTTTAAAGGTGGTAGAGCCGTTATAGCTCGCCCGGGGCGGTACCACCGCCACCCTCATAACCCGCCGTAAAGCA
>DWON01011673.1:0-10054 GCA_018251015.1 Phocides pigmalion okeechobee
TGTTAAGTAGTCGCAGCCCATAGACATCCACGTACAATCACAAACACGACTGAAATCCTATCTGAGCTCGAACGTAGGACGAACATTGAACTGAGGACTAAGATGGTCGCCTCGCTTTAAAGTGTAGCCCCCATCGCATCTATCCAACCAAAACGCAGTTTGCTTTGCTTTGCGGAGGACTGTGAGGGCGGCGGTGGTACCTCCCCGGTCGAACTATAGTTCTCCCACCTTTAATATCAAAATAAAAAAGTTCTCTCACCTTTAATATCAAAATGAAAAAGATCTAAATATTTTTATTGAAAGTACATTCTTTACAGAACTCTTTTTGAACTTTAATGAACTACTCACAAGGGTACGCTCAAACAGGACTGAAGTCCTATTTGAGCGTACCCTTGTACTAGTATATCGTATTAAGCAATATTACAATAAAATTGTACAAAATCAAATATAAATAATATAAATATCTCAAAATATATTCACTTTAATGTGACTTTAGAAAAATGATTTACAAATTCAAAAAGAAACATCATTTAAACTTCTATTACGTATAAACAAGTTCTTAAAATCAAATATGCTGAACAAGCAATTCTTGGGATAAATTTAAAAGTATTTCTTCAGTGTTTTTTTCAGACTCAACTCAAAGCTAATTTAGAATAGTGTCTTGTTTAACAATAGAGAATTAAGTGAGACGATAACAAAGAACGAATAAATTAAAAAAGTCGAAAACGAAACAAAGGGATCCACAATTCTCATGAAATACTTGTCAGAAGTAAAATAGCGAAGTATGCAGAGGTTGTTAAGATTGCAGCTATGTCTCACTAATTGTGAATTAGAGGACTCCCAAGCGTTCCCTTTTGTTAACTAAATTAAATTAATTGCAAGGAAATATTTAAATAGAGAAGAAGTTGTGGGAGATTCTCCGGCGTGCAATTGGCAGCAAACCTTACAACTTGCTTTGTCTAGACCAGCGGTATTCAATCTTCTTTTGTCCATCGTAGCATTGTTACATCGAACAAACAAAATGTACTTCGCCTTTTTAAGGATGAGTTTTCTGGCCGTAAAATTCTTAAAGTAACTTTATATTTATATTTATTTAAATCTTTATACTTAAACTAGCCGTGCCACGCTGTTCATTCCCATTTCTGATTTAAAGTCGAAGTATGACATAGAAAGAATTATGTGATTAAGTTTACCACTTCAAGATATTAAAAATATCCTTTCATAACCTTAGTTATCCACTACAACTACTAGAGTAGCCGCTTCGCATTAAAATAAGACAGGGTTCAAATCTTAGTTCATATGATTACATACTTAGTACCTTTGTACTCTAAGTATAGAAACATATAAAGTTCTAAGGTATGCTTCACGACAGTATTTCACAGATTATAATTAGACAAGTCAAATAATAAGACTGATTACAACAACTGGATAGCAAGAATTCTAGGAGTTTGAGATACCTATAATACTTAGGTATATTTTTTAGTTTTAATAATGATCAAAAAAAATATGAGAGTTTTATGTATGAGGTGTATGGATTTAGGAATCATTATGAGAAAAGAAAAAATAGTGAAAACATGCTATCTTTTGGAGTGCATAAGTTGATGTAAAATATATTTTAGTAATAGTCACCTCTATGTAGTATAGTTAGAAATCTTACTAAGAGAATAGAGTTGGTGAAAATAAAACGAATTAAAAAAAGATATTTATATGACCGTTTGAGAACCACTGGTCTAGACTCAAAACTAGTCGAGACGCTTGTTTTAAATGCGCTCTGTAGCTGGTTTAGTACATAATCATATCATATTTCTATATCAGATCAAAATCAATATTCGCTGAGCTCTCCTGCCATTGTATCTAAAAGGATGTTTGAATTAGATATTTGATTCAGATATCTTGTTTTATTTTTGCATAAATACATTGTTAGATCTTACTAGATTCGAAGTAGAGAGCACTTTGCTAAGCGCATTTGCAGATCAACGAATACAAACGTAGACGATGAATAAATGTAGACACTGTTTATTCTTTGTTTAAGTATTGTGTTGGAAATATGCAGCTTGTTTTTATAATAAACAGATCTGATTAAAATGGTCGGACTAATAAATGTTTCCAAATGTGTATAAATGTGGATACAGTAGACAGTAGGTAGTAGCAAATATAGGTAGTAGAGTGGATAATTGTAGACACTATTTATTTATTTATTTATTTACTTATTTATTAAGGACGACCAACAGATCTTACACTAGAAATAACCATACAATATTAAGTTAAATGATAAGCTAAGTGTAGATTTCATTACAGGCTGCCACAAGTTAATTCCTTTTTATTTTGATATTATTCTTTGTTTAAGTATTGTGTTGGAAATATGCAGCTCGTTTTTATAATAAATATATGTGCTAAAAATGGTACAGAGCTAATGAATGTTCCTAAACGAGTCAAGATAATAACAATGATCCCAAAGGTGTCGTGATACAAATATTAGATATTTACATTTACATGTCTCTTTCAATACTTAAAATAGTCGTCTCTATAATCATTCTTCGATTGTGATTTAATTTCAACAACAAAATCATTTTTAAATTTTAAAAATACCCTCAATGCTGACGGTAAATGATCACAGCTTTCGCATCGCATTACATGGTTGATGATCACTTGTTGTCGATCACATATTTGTTGGTACTTCTAACAACGACTAAGTCAGTTGGTCATAATTATATGACCTGGTAATTATACCTTTTGTAGCGAAACGCGAAGATTGCTTCACCCTAGAAGAGCTATTTTACCACTTCAAAAAAGCAAATAAATAACTTCACATGACAATAGAGCGAATATGCATGATGTTTAATATTTTGTATATTAAATATTATTATTTAATACACTTTTAATAAACCCTAAAATGGTTTACACCGCAATATATCTCATAATGCCCGTTAAAACTAATAAAGTATCTCCAGACTAACTTGACATCAGACTGAATCTGGGTAGTTCATACTGCGCAAGATAATCGTATTAATAGATTAAAGTGGCTTGGAACATGCGGCCGCTGGCTCGAACTTTCGTTAATCCGACCGTAAAACGTCAGAAAAAGCCAGCGCTATAAATTTTAAGCCACGTAGGTAATTTGCCGAAGTTACAAATATATTAGTATCAAAGAAATTGTCCACTCTGCCTTTTATATGGTGGTAGAGCCTGCCGTAAGCCTGATAATGATTGAATCTTACAGCCCATTGGAATATATTTATATATATATGTATATATATAAATACCTTAATTGCCTTTAATTCTTTATTATACGAGAATATAATAAAGATGTGGTAACTGATAACCGTCTAGGAAGATAAATTCTGGACTTTTTACCAAGTCCAGTAAAAAAAGTGTTGGTCGCTTCTTAATTAGGTAAACTATTGGATTCCGAAGCCACTATCTTAGTGTGTTAATTAAGGAAAGCTTAGGTTTTGAAAATTTAAAATGTTGAAAACGTAAATTAAGTAAGATTTTACTTTTTTATAGATATCTCATATTAATATTTAGTATTATTCACGTTCTTTAAAGTTGAACACAGTAGCTTTGTACTGCTTTTTTGGGTCGGATATAGAGATAATGGTGGTAGTATCACCGTATTCCGGTGCTGAAAGAATGCATAAAGAAACAATATTTTTAGGGATTTTGTACAAGTAACGTCAAGTAATCCGAATCAATAGGTTGGCCGTCAGTTTGTCAGTCTGTCAAGACACTTTTACTGAGGAACGTGTGGAGGTATCAAATTGTAATTAACATTAAATAGTAAGGTCTACAATCACATGGAACTAAGATAAAAACAAACTTTCAAATTAACACTACCAAAAAATACGGTCATTTATAACCTTGACCTAGAAAAAGTTGACCTAGAATCATCAAATATGACAACAATGTCTCATAGCATAAGTATATGATAAAAATATTATTTACATTTATAAACTTACATCGTTCTCCTAAGTGCGCGAGTATAACTTGCATTTGGCTGATTTAATTTTAAATCTACATAATATTACATTTGCTGATAATATACTTAAACAATAGTCCCATGAAATTTGACTAGAAGCAATGGCTTATAACACAAATCTATACTTTGATTTACCTTATGTTAAAAAATATTTTCCGATCATAAATTTTCATCTTACACAATTCGGTGAGCGAGTTCCATTCGCATTCTGCTGGTTTTGTCTTATACGATTTTAAACCGATATTATCGCGAAATCCATATATTACGCCGTGACCACGAGCCATGCAACTGGTTCGAAATATAGGCAATTAAAAATCAAAAATCGTTAATCGTGAGTACCCGTTATATAGCATTATGTGGTTTTGTTTGAAATATACATCATATGACATTGTAAAGTGATTTACTCATGAATTTGTGAGTATAAACTTGTCCGAAATACAACGAAGTATGTGACAGAACGTAAGTTAGCAGTTAGAGTTCTGAGCCAAATAAATCCCACAGATAGAACTGTTTAAAACTCGAAACACTTGAAACTTTCAATTTGTAAGGTAGTTTCTTGATCCAAGAACGTTGAACTCCAAAACAATGCGATGGCCGCGAACAAAGAAGTCCGACTGATTAGGCTTTAGTTCTGCATGTATAACGTTTTGTTGCGGCATTCTTTTGAAACTTAATCTTACTTTGATCATAACTGAAATGAACTTTTGTGATATATTGCTGTTAAGACGACCCGCATAACGTAACAGTTACCATATCTTCAGGTTTGATTGTAGGTCAAACAGACAATAAATATGACAATTTGTATTTTTTATATCGGAAAACAAACATGAAAATTTACTTACCTAATGTTAAGTGATTTCTGAACTCCATAGACATCCACATCCAATCGCAAAGTGGGCTAAAGTACTGCACGATTGCATGCTACTCCTGAAGACGAAGATGGTCAACTTGTAGATACGCGTAGTTAGCAATCACACGTCTCCAACCGAAACACAAAAACTGTATTACAGCTGATTACAGACGACGGTTGTACCTCTCCCGTGAAACAAATTTCTATATTGGCTCTAAGAATTTGTTTGAGCGTTTTACATTTTTTAAAGACAACCTGAAGGAAATGAACGCTACAGCCTATTGGATCCTTTATATATTTTGAATGATATTCATTTTTTTTTGCTTTTGCATTGCATTTCCTTCAACATAAACATATCAATATTATACCGAACTGATTTTTACTTTGAAACGGACAAATGTGTGATCTGGAGTCTATTCGACATCACATAAACTACGCGAAAAATGTGTACTTTGACCTATGTTTTTACAAGCAGACACTTTCATTCTGATTTAACATCAGTTGTCATTTGTCAGTTGCTTCATAACAGTAACTCATCGTACACCTGGATATTTAAACCATCGCAATTTGTAACAGTCAACTTTTACGGTCACTACAAGAGTCGAATACAAATTGTTTTACTGTAATCGTAAAATGCAAACATGGTTCGTAAACATTTGGATACCGTAAATAGCGGTATGACTGCTACTGGTGATGCATTCGAAACGCGCGGTCGACGTTCGTGTAAAACGAGTTGTTACGTCCATTAAATTTGGTTTGACATTCTTTAATTTGTCAACGCAACATTTTCATGGATGTTTAGCTATTTTTTTATGTGAGAAGAGTAGCAAACGAGCATGCAAACCACTTGATGGTAAGTAATCGCAGCCTATAGACATCTATGTACAATCGCAAACACGATCGAAATCCTATCTGAGCTCGAACGTAGATACGTTTCTACTCCTGAGGATTAAGATGGTCGCCTCGCTTCAAAGTGTAGCCGGCAACCGAACCTCTCCAACCCAAGCACAAGTAATACTTTACGGCGAATTATGAGGATAATGAGCTATATTTGACTGCGACCTTCTTCATGTCCCACCGCTGGACACGGTTTCTTCCCCGTTGTAGAAAATACTTGCACTATTCTCCACCAACTCGCTCTGGTGCAATTTGGCGAAGAAACGGGTTGAGACGCTCAGAATCCGTTGTAGTTGTTTTCAGAAATAATTATTTTTAAAAATACTGTCTTCAAAAATAGTTGTTTTAAAACCCTCAGTTTTATTGTATTTATTTATATAACATCTTCTGACATGGTTTAAATTATGCCGTTTGTCAACTTCAACTGACATTGACTGTTTAAAGCGCCTTGCAGCACTTGCAAGTGTTAATTGCCGTCCATAAACATGTAACTCTAGACGATGGTCTACCGGGAGTTAAACATAGATAATCTGCTATTTCTTAGAGTAAAGATATTTAAAACGCCTTCAAAAGTGAGTATTACTTTCACATTATCCTTCAAACCCTTTCAAAGATCACAGCAAGGCTATGTTGCTGCTAAAAAGTAGTAATAGTTGTGGTGGTGACATCGCAGAAAAAGACCAAAAAGTTGCTATCTTTAATCTACCTATATCTTCTTATTCGATATCGATGCGTGTCAAAGAGATCTTTTCATCCCTTCAAAAGTTACAAAGGCTTCTGATCAAGAACCTACATAGTGGAACTTAATCCGTGCGAGCGAATCGGACAAAAAAATCTGCTAGTAGTATTACTCTTTTGAAAGCGTTCCGGTGTATATTCGTTGAGCTGAAAACTTTTGCAATACCAACACTGGCTGAAGTTTAAATTCGTCGAAAGAGGGGATTCGACGATCATCTGCTTCGTCTAATAAAAGGCCCGACGTTTGTGAAATATGTTGTCACTGCATAAACTTTATGAGTTTAGTTTCGCTCAGTGTCTTGAAATGCGAGAAGTTCCCGAGATGCGATGAAATCTCGCTTGACTCTCATTATCATACGTCAGAGCAATTCTAAAAGTTTTGATATCTACATTTTTTACGAGCAAAATGTGTGAATTTCTCTTTTATTTATAACTTGCTTTACCCAACAAATCAAGTCTATTTATGTTTATATCTAAGTGGGCATTCTGAATTTTTTTTACATATTTTCGTTTTGTAGTGCCAGTTCGGAACGTAAACCCTACTGAGCACGTTGGGTTACTTCACTCAACGTGTTTTTCTATTGATAAGTATCCTTATCCATTTGTTTTTTAAGTGTTATTTGTTACATAATTATAAAACTATATGTAGAATCTTATTTATTTAGGTTTAGCTTTTATGCTATGCTCATCTTATGCTAGTTTCGTCATAATAGAGTGAGATTACTTATTAATAACATCATAATTAATTCTTAGGTGATCCACGTATTGATAGTAGGATACTTTGTACTTAGTTTCAATATTGATTTTTATACCCCTTAAATTTAACAACTTACTAAGTTTCCTTGTTATATACTACTAGTTTCCATGACATACTACTACTTTATTCTTCTTTATCTATTTGGCTATTACCTAATCGAATTTTATAAAAGACTACGGAACGACAATTCCACGTTTATTACCAAAACAAAATCTATGTTTTCACTAAACAATGAATTAACATTGAGTATCAAATGTCGCATTAAATAAGCAGTTACGGTAATTTATTTCCAATCGAGTAACATTCCGAATTTTATTGAAACCAATCTCGATAGTGCTCTGTAATATAGATATTGCTTAAGCGAGATAAAATAGGAACAAAGGCCATAATTTTTCCATTTCTGAATTTGATTTCCATAATTTTCTATGCCGTTTGTCAATATTGCGTGAAGTTCTTTGTCATTATTGTTAGGGTTGAAATAGAATAATATATGTTGAGCTTCGAAATTTATGGAGTCACATAATTGTTTATGTATTTTCTATAAGTTATATCATTTTAATGTAATAGGCAAATGTTCATTAGAAGAATAGTGCACTAAATATACTTGTAAAGTGAAAAAAAACAGACATGGATGCATGAACGTTCGTAATAATCAGACGATATTTTAAAAATATATACATTATTAATTCCAAACACGATCAAAAGATATTTAATATTTCTCACAGATAGTTTACTAACAACATTCTTTCAACTTGTAATGTGAAATGTAAAAAGTGTAATGTGAAGTGAAGTGTAATGTGAAGTGTAAATGTGCTTTTTAATTCGTGATATAGCAAATTAACTATTTAATATGAGTTACTCACTTAACTAAGTAACTACAAGGCAGCAATTACAGTGAGAGTGATTTTAATATCAAATAATAAAATAAATACTCCTAATATACATTTTGTAGACACAAAACATAAAATACACAAATAGACTTAGGAATAATCAAGTCATTGCTTAGATAGAGACATCTGTTGAAGAAGCATATAAAAGTGCAAGAATTCATCTTAAAATAATTTTGAATGTAATTCAGACGTAAAACAAAATATTACTGTCGTATTAAAGCCTTTTGAGACCTTATTCAAAGTATTCAAAACAAAACACAAACGCAGGTAAGATATGAAATATGGAATAAGTAAATATTCGTATAATTTAGATGAAGGTATAAAATGATTATGTGTACGTGACGTCAACTTGTCAGAGCCACACAATGAAAAAGTCTGAGGAGGTATTAAGATGCGAAATGAGCAATTTCGCCGAGAGCCAAGAACAAATAAACGTCAATCCTTAAAAACATATCAGTGTTAGGAGCACCGGCTCACATGTTTATATGAAGGGGACGTTACAAAGGAAAGCAATTTAACAAAATAAAAAATGCGATGTAGGAACCGGGAGAAACAAATGATACGGGAAATACTTAAATCACCAGTATTGATGCGGAATTGGAAATTATGTGAGGGGTATTTGTAATTTGGGCTCTCATGTTATAGTAATGCAGTTGATAACTCAATTTATGAATCTGCTTTGGCAACATATCGTGTTTAATAGTTTGTTTGTTTATTAAATTTGTAAAATGACTACATAGGAGTTTAATATTACAATTTGCTAAAATACATAGACATTAATTTTAATTACGTTATATATTATCTATTTTATCATTAATAAGTAAATGATACCAAGTAAAGTCGCTTGAAGGTCTGTTTACACGATTCATACTTCATTAATTGGTTTTTATCAGTTGTCTACTTGCGCATATGCTAATTCCATTGAATAGTTAAAAATTTACTGAATACGAGTTTCGTCCTACATTTGAGGGAGATCTGGAGTATACTTCACTATGCTCCATGGTATAATGGTCTTGATGGTTTAAGGGAAATAGGAATGAGTAGCCATTTTATCAGTGGGGTGTTATGAAAGCGCGCGATTGCGTTTTGATAACATTTAATTTTGCTTTACTTAGTAACCACTAAAGGGTACCCATCCTTCCCACCACAATCTATGCCAATTCCAAGGCTTAACGTACATCCAAAATATATCTACTATAACAAAACATGACAGCATCGCAATAATACTGAGAGCACACAAAATTATCGTCGCATCCGATAAAATGAAAGATCCTAATAAAGATATTTTCAAAACCTTTCTTACCTTCAATAATATTAATGTTGATCGCTAAACTATTTAATTGAAAATGTAATTGTTGCAGGTAAATAGCATTTCAAATAATTGTGAAGACATATTTCATGAAAACAGGTACACGAACGTGTTACAAGTTCTTTCATAAATGTGAAATACGCAAAACACCAGGGAAAAGCGATGAAATATATTTTTTCATTTAATTCTGGCGAGCGTACGTCATATCCGGGCCTTTAGCAGCCAGAACCACTTGTACTGCCAACGATGCAAAACATCATTCATTACGGCTTCCCTGACAATAAATAGATTACATCGCGTTACAAAAAACGCATAGTATACAAATTTGATACAGTGAGTATATATCAGCACAGAAAATATCAAGCTTTCGACATAAATGCCTTTTTGGAGACACTTGAAAGTCGAACATTCAATATAACTATGGCTTCAACACCATAAAGCAAATAATAAGTGATGGTAAACGGAATGATGGTCTGTTATGCTTTTTCCGGAAGCGTTCTGTCCCATCGCGTCATCCTTTATATTTATTATTATAATAATAAAAATATACCGATTTATTTTATTAATGAAATTCTACTCTTATGTCTATTTTACTCCGTATTTAATGTTTACTTTTCTGTAAATACTCGTATAA